>CM031235.1:71164571-71397071 GCA_018340775.1 Taxus wallichiana var. yunnanensis | reverse complement strand
GCGTATGCTAACCTTATTCAAGTTGTTGTAAATTGCTTTAGCCTCATGAATGAAGTGTTTAATATTCTAATTGGGAGGCTAGAGCCCCTTGATGTTAATGATTATGTTTAGAGAGTCCCCTTCTTTTATAAGATTGGCCTTATTGAGCTTTTTTACTTCATGAAGACCCCATAAAGTTAAGAGCCTATGTGTAGTGGTTAAACTGGGTCCCCATAGGTCTATCATAGGCCACCATGAGATTACCGTGAAGATTTCTTATGATCCCTCCTCCCCCTGCATTGCCAAGGTTGCCTTTGGAGGCGCCATCAAAACTGAACTTGCACCATTCATCTTGAGGAGGAATCCACTTGACCAGGGACATGTCAATAGAAGTAGAACTAACTTGGATGTTGTTTATGTCAATGCCCCAGTTCTTGAGATATCTCTCTTCATTTTTGGAAAGGCTTGATTTTTAGGAGGTTTAAATTTTGAAATATTCTCTTTCAAGTCAATGGTGATTTCCTTCATAAGCCTTTTACCAATGCTCTTGTGCTTCAAGATGATAGAGTTCCTTGCTTTCCATATTTTCCAAATGGTATGAGGGAAAGCCAGCCTCCAAAGTTTCCTAAGAATGGTATGCTTGAATGGAGGATGTCATTGCTCCCAAGCTTGAACTATATCCTCCGGGAAAGTCCATGCAATTTCAAATCTGGAGAAGATTAATTCCCATAGACTTTGAGCAAAGGGGCATTGTAACAAAGGTGTTGAATAGATTCGATTGCATTCTTGCTTACATAACATCTATGCATTTTTATCAATTTATTTATGATCTTCTTATTGTGCATTTTTTTGGGTTATTGCTTTGTTTTTGTATGAATATTTTCCACTTTTAGTGCTCCCTTATTTTTCGAAGATCTTGGGTATCTTTTCATCTCTTTTTCCATCCCAATAGCCTTTCGCAACAAGGGCCCTATATAGAACCAACTTAATAATTTCCTCATATATGCAAAAATATGTTAGTTTCCATACTTGCATGATCCAACTATCCTTTATATATTCTTAAATGGTTATCTCACTACTCTTTACATCCAAACATGATATATCCAATCATTATTTTAAAATTATCTAATTACCCATTGATAAATGGTTGCATACCTTTATTGTGGAATTATAACTATGGGATTCCATGTCTTCGATATTGAAACTCCTTGAGGGTATCCCATCATCTATATCATTAAAATCACCTTCTTTTCACATGCCCCTCTTCCGACTCTATCCCTTTTGCCTTATAAGCGGTGCTTTTTGAGTTTTCTATAAACCACTCTTATTCTTTTGTTTCCTCGTTGCTTTCATCTCTATAGAGAAAATTACTTACAATTGTTCACCTAAAACTCTCCTCTCTAACTTGTAACTTCTTTATAATCAGTTAGTATCACTTTTGTCAATCCAATTGTCTTTATCCTCTCAAATCACACATTTGCAAATAGTTTTCCACAATACAACCCCTCCTTTTATAGCTAAAACAATTCTGTCCAATTACTCAATTAAAATTCTCACAACTTTTGGGTGTTAGTAAAAAATAATCAATGTTAGATATTCATGGAGTAAATAGGTCCCTTTCTAGTTTAAGCTTATATATGTTAAAATTAAATTCAATAAACCTAGCAATTAAAATTAGATTCACTAAACCTAAGTATTAAACAAAAAAATGCACGATTCAAATTTAAAATTAATATTTCCATTATTCAAAAAGATGTGTACATAGACCTTTTAGAAATGTTAGCTAATCATAGGAGGTAGGTTTTATAGGAAATCTACACGATTTTAGAGATTTTTATGCTAGGAAACCTATATTATCTTGGAGGTTATCTTACATTTTGTGAAATGGAACAAGTAGATTGAATGCATATGTAATTTTGTAAGCAAATTAAGTGACTTTTTAACCCATGTGAACATGCCTTAAATTAAATATGTTTCTAAAAATGTATATTTTCTTGTAAAAACAAACTTGCATATTGACTTGCAAGTAAGTAGTTCGTTCATTACAATTTTTGGTGTAATTTATTGGATGAAAAGATAGACAAGTGTCCAAATCCTATTCATGGATTATTTAGGGAGCTCTATCTATTTATTTGCCAATTTTTTTGTAGTGTTGGGGTTTGATAGTTTCGAGTTTTAGGTTAAGTATATATATGGGGTTTGAGAGTTTGAGTTTTACGTTAAGTATTTTGAGACTTAACTACTAGTTGGAAAACCAACGGCTTGGGGAAAATTTTGAGGACATGGTTCAAGGTAAGCCTCTTGTTTACATAATCGAGTTGTTATGCTCATATTTGTTTTGACTAAAAAAATCTCTTCATTATTTTAAATAGGACTAAATTGTCTTTAAAAACAATTTCTCATTATGTATTAAAGAAAACCTACAACATGTTGTGTTATCTTGTGAAAAATGGATCCACCCACACACACACACACACACCATAACACAACATGTTATAGGTTTTCTTTAATACATAACGAGAAATTGTTTTTAAAGACAATTTAGTCCTATTTAAAATAATGAAGAGATTTTTTTAGTCAAAACAAATATGAGCATAACAACTCAATTATGTAAACAAGAGGCTTACCTTGAACCATGTCCTCAAAATTTTCCCCAAGTCCGTTGGTTTTCAACTAGTAGTTAAGTCTCAAAATACTTAACGTAAACTCAAAACTCTCAAACCCCATATATATATCCTTAAAGTTCTAAAATAAAAATGATTACTTGAATTACACTCGGTATATTGGCATTTCATGCACCAAAAACTCGAGCTCTTGAAAATTTGATTTAAGTCAGAAATAAGACTTTGAAAGTATGGGGAAATGATTAGTGAAATTTGTTATCTTCTTGGAATTTATAGAGCTAATGATAGAAAAATTGATGTGGGGATTAAGCTCGATCTTAATCAAACTTCTTAACCTTTTTTATTTTGTCTTAAGAGAAAACTATGTATACATATAAATATAATATACATATATCTCTTCGTTTCTTGAAATTTATAAAGGTAATGACAAAAAATAACTTCTTGGCATTTGAAAAATTAGTGTAGATATCAATTGATCTTAATACGGTGTTACTTGTTAGTTCTTGTCACTTTTTCTTGTGTCTCGGGAGAAAAATATGTAATTGATAATTTAGTTTATTTATTATTTAGAATCATGTTATCTAAATTATTTTTATTTATGCTACATAATTTTTAGCTCTTTAATATATTATTGTATTATTAATATTCCTTAATGTGAGTGTCGGTACCTTTCATTTATGGAATTATGTGCAACCTTAAACATCACAAGAACATACTACCTTCTTATTGCAAGATATCAAACATAAGTGCATATAAATACACACACACACACACACACGCTTAAATACACAAATGCAAATGCATGCACGTCCACATGTGCATCACATGCACACATTCAACCGACACATACTACCCAAACACACAACCTGCACACATGCAGAGACATTTGTGCATGTGCGCGCGCACACACAATTGCATACACTAGGACACACACCCACACATGCGTGTGCACACACACATTTTATTGGGATCTATTCATCCTAGTTAAAGATTAACCAATTGGAGAAAATGAATATAACAATAAAGATAAAGAAAACTCTATATAATTCATTTTTAAGGTATCGAATACCATAAGGGCTGGTTTTTAAAATTTTAAATAATATTTTTAAAATGATGGGAGTCAAGTTAAGGTTTGGCATACCCAAAACTAAGGGAGAGGAGCCAATAGTGGAGCATAGACCATTGTGAGGGAACATGTAAAGTTAAGGACTAGTACATGTCCATTTATCACTTAAAATTTATAATAAAAAGTAGCCAATAAAATGAGTTACATCAAATCACATCAAACAATCACCCAATCAAATGATGTCATGTGAGTGGAAAAAAATACATGGCATAATGTCCTACAAATGGTCCACCCTAAATTTCTTTGTATGGAAAACTACTTAATTTAAATACCTTAAAACACCACTTTTCATACACAATAAATACACAAGAAAATATTTAGATTAAAAATAAAAAATCTATTAAAGGTTTTTTTTTCAAATTTTATGGTATTTATGTGGGTGTTGTACACCCCTCAACTTAGGGTGCACAACCATTGGCTCCTCTCCCTTACCCCCAACCCATGTATAGTCAAACATATGGGGGCTCACATTTACACCCCAATCATATATTACTTTTAGGGCTCGGGAATTATACTTCTAACCATTGTTATGAATTGTGATGGGAAGCAACTCCCCACCTACCTACCTATATGTAGGACTCGTCCCCCTTATAGTTCACAAACTTGTTATGCATTAATCATGCCTCTCTTCATCAGTTTGGTCTTTGGATACAATGTCACATTTGTTACCCTTGCCCCTCGGGTGTGCATGTACACAGATATATGTGAATTTATATGTATTTAAGGTGTTAAATCCCTCGTCATCAAGTTTTTACCAACAAAATAGTGAGAGAAAACAAAATCAAACAAAACCAAAATAGAAACATATAAGAAAGTGAGAGATAAAATAAGCATTGACTTTTATTTTAGGGTTTAATTTATGGGTGAGTCTATGTTTGATATAATGGTTGGGATCAATAGCACCACCCTTGGGAACAATCCTATTTTTGGCTTTGAATTTTAAAATTTTACCATAGCAGCTTTTTTGTCATATACCTTTTGAAACTTAGTTAAATGTGACTCCCTTAAATATTTTTTGGATTATAAGGTTGAAAAGGGGTATTTTAGAGGGACGCTCTCCCTCATATAAATAAAACATGGCAAAAAAAAGGTATAAAATAGAACCAAACTACTTAAGAATCGAATAAACAAATAATCCCAATAAGGGTAGCTATCAACAAAGATCAACCACCGGTCAGCAAAAGAGCAATTCATTGTCCTTCCAGATATTAAGGATTATAACTGCCTCCTAGTCTTCCTTGAGGACCTTAAGCGGATTTTCCGTTGCCACAATACTCCCCATTATATCGTGTGTAACAGCCTTGGCCTTCTTTCCATGGCCTTTTTCCCGCCACTAATAAGATCAATCTCTTTTCTTTTTTCAAGACACTCTTTAGTAGGCTTAGATTATCAACACTATTTTTATACCAACCCTATTACATTCCACCAATATCTTAATCTTCCCCTTCACCGTATTCTACTCTCCCTCAAGACTCGTAATCTTATTTTTAACTTCATTTTGGCCGTCTTTAAGCTAATTCGCCTCCACATATAGTTCCTATTGTTCAACTTTACCCCGTCACCCTTCTTAGCCTTCTCTTCCTCAAGGTGGGTACCCAACACTTAACCTATTTTTTGAGTTGGATGTTTTCCAGGACACAATATTCTTCAATAATTGTTTTGGATGTCAGGGGATTTGGCCAACCTAGTAGGGATAATAGGAGTAATTGACCATTCATGATCATAGTTAGAGGGAAGACTACTGGTATCCTCCTCGCTTTCAACATCTTCAAAAACCAAAGGTTTCTTACCACTAACTGAAGATACATAGCAAAATAAAAAATTAATCCCCACCTCCGTCACAGGGAAGAAAACAGAAATGTTAAACCTATTTTTCACTTTCTCAAGAACCTAGAGAAGGGAAACAAAAAAATTGAAAACTGCTCATTTTTACATTAAGGAAAGAATACACATCCCAATTGTTACCATTTGCTTCTGCTCATACACAAAAAAACACAAATGATCAGCATGCTAGAATGACTGGAAAACAACTCTATCACCCAAAAAACATTTAAGGAACCCTCATATCCAAATCTATTGTCATTTTCCAAGTCAACGTAAAGTCCCTTGGCATAAACCAAGTTGAGAACCTGAAAGCAATTTGAGTACAACAAAAAGAGTGAGTCAAAAAGAATCTTCAACTTCTTAGAAATCTTAACAAAGAAAACAATAGACATGCAATATTAATAATTATTGATATTGAAACATTGTCTGAAATAATTTCAGATAGCCTTAGCCATTTCTCCACTTTATATGCAAGAGCTTTGAGGAAATTGACACTAACTAAAACTAAAAGCCTTGCCAGATTTGCATCAATAATCAACAGAGACCTCATTAACATATATGCTTATGTACCTGCAGTACGGTATGAAGTTGCAACCGACTTGATTATATTAACAATTACACATGCTCCAAGTCACCGTCTCCAAACCAGCTTAGATGTGCAGATGAATCATAGATCTTTTACCGATAATCTTTCTGATAAGTACCAATTTTTTTGAGTGAATAAAAGTATTCAAGTATTGCCACTAAATAGTATTTTCTTAATAAAGCAAGGAAACTCTATAGAAAAGAGAAAAATAAACTTAATTTGAAATATGTGTGATGCTCAGAATAAACTAGCCTGCTGAAAAGACATCAAATTAACAGAGTAATATTTCTTTATCAGTATATTAAAATCTCTACAAGGGGAAAGGAAAGTTCCTCATTAGAATTTCCTGCATATTTACAAGACAAGGCAACATGCAGAATATTACTCACTTATTAATTCATAAGTTACAATCATGGAAGTTCCCACAATGACATACTCAGAAACGCGGTCCAAAGCCTCTGTAAAATCCTTTCCAACCATCCTCTTTCAACAGTTGCCTTGTTGTCTTCATGACCGATGGTCTTCCTTCACCATAATTATCCATAACCTGCACAGTGTGAGTAAGAGACAACTGAAATTGAAAGAGAAGCATGAAATGTAGGACAAAGCATGTGCAAAAAAATCATATATAAGTCATTCCCTCCATGCCATTTTTTATAATCATACCCATATTTCCAGTAAAACAGAAGCACAAGAACACAAATATAACTCATAAACCCCATCAACATTCAGAGCAGTGAAGAAAGCCAAGACTTTCTTTATCACATATAATGTACTGAAAGAAACATGACTGACTCAAATTCCTTGAAATCACAATTTTTGCAGAGTTATGTTCCTGGAATAAACACTCGAGTACTTTCAAATACGACTAAAATAAACTAACTACATTGGAGATAAATCACATTACACATGCAATTTCTTCTCGAAATAGAGGACAACTAATGCTTTGGAATTGATTTTAATTTAAGTATCTTCTGGGATCACCTGAAGACGTGTTTTTATTGTATCCAAAGGAGTAGTCAAAACAGATTGAGCAGCACCTGCCAATGTGCCCGCTGTAGCTTGTACTAAAACAATCTTCCCATGTGTTGGTGATTCTCTCTCTTGATCCTCTCCATAACCCAAACCCCTAAGCCAACAAAATCAATAATATCAAAACACATTGAGGCATGGGCTTCACCATATAAAAAAGAAACAATAGCATCATTTAGGGTATCATATAAAACAGTACTCAATGAACAATGTTGTGTAATGTCCCCTTTTTGGGACATTATTAATATTTATTTTTCATTTGCATTTGTACCCCTTGGCATGCCTAGCGCTACAAGTGGGAGTCTCTTTAGTTAGTTTAATGTGCACATAGGTTAGTTACTTTTATTTATTTAATTAAAAAATAAATAAAGTGCACATAGTCTTAGTATTAAATATTTTAATGAGAGTTTATGTTTTCCCTCCAAAATGGAAAGGTCGGTCTTTATTGGATATTGCACCCCTTAGTTCTATAAAAGGGAGGTTGCATTTCCTTAGAGGGTATGTTGATTGATCATTTGATGTTCACTCCATGCTTGGAGTTGGGATGCATGCCCATTAATGTTCTCTCTCTCTTGCGTGGGAGTTATTGTGTTGGTTTGATATTCAATTGAAGTATTTTCATGAGATTTGCAAATCTACTTGTTGGTGATTCTTTCTAGCTTTGGCGCCTTTTATTGAGAGTAAAATCTGCATGTTATTGAATATTATGAAGGGTTTTATGGTGCTTTAGATCTGCTAGTTATTGCTGGTTTTTATCTAACTATGGCGACTTGATTAGGGCATTTTTTAGCATGTTTGAAGGATTAAAAAGTGCTGGAATTAATTTGCAGATTTTACCCTAACCCTAGCGACTGGGTTTGGGATTTCGAGGGCTGATTTGAGTGGTTTCTAGTGCATGCAAAGATTTGATATTTATTTTGATGAGAAGCTCATAATTTTCCCTTTCTACTGCAATTGGTTTCAAGTTAAAAGAGTTACTATTTTGGGAGTTATTAATTTCCAAAGTTTTAGCTAATTTTCAGCAGTTATTATTTATTATTTTTACTTTTGCAAATTGTATTGGATAAAGGAATGTAAATACCAACTGGATTGCCCATCAAACCCTCACCTTGGCTCACTCCAACCCTATTTGGGTTGTATTGAAACTGACACTAGGGTTCTTTGAGGTAAACCTAGGAGGGTTTATCTTCTAATTGTTTATTTTTGCAAGTATTTAATAATAATCAGTTAATATCCTACAAGGGGATATTACATGTTGCTGCGATAGAACTACCAAACATAGACATTCATTCAAGCTAATAACTCAATAATGATCACATGGAATGACTAGTTTGTCCAAATTGAAACTTTAGGACATTCATTTAGACACATGTTTGGAAAATCATTTGTCTTTGTGCATAAATCTCTACAATCCTATTTCATTTTTCACTGTCTATTTTGAGCTTGAAGTAGAGTCAATTTTTCCTTCAAAACTCTCCGGTAGGTGAATACATTTCCAAGGGAGTGTGCATTGATCTCAATTGTTGTGCAATGTGTTGTACTAATTAACGTCTAAAGGGAGAAAAATATCTCGATGCCACCATTGCTAACGAGGAAAAAATAATCTAAGAGTACCACCAAAAATTTGATCATAACCAGTGAAATCAAGATTCAAAACACTAAGTTTGTGTGCATGCAATCTGCAAGTAAAAGATGTGTCTATGTAGGTGGTGCAATATAAACAAGCCCCCAAAAAATCAAGAAAGTGTTGGTTAGATTTTATGCATAGCGTAAAACCTAGGCAGTCATGAGATGAATCTCCTTCATTTAACGGTGAAGCTCCCGTGTAAGATGTTTATCTATTTGCAGTGGTGAATCCTAATAACTACTTTTTGGGGGTTTTACTTTAATTTCCTCAGCTCGTGAACCACAACTGGGTAATTTTGCAGTAAATAAGCAGCTATGTCGGGAATATTTGCAGAAGGGGAAACGGAAGTAGGGAAAGAAGGAAGGAAGATGTGCTGAATCAACAAATAGTTATCTGAGTTTGTCTCATCCACACAAAGTAAATAAACAAAGAAATCACAACATTCAGCAATAAGGGAGAGAAATAACTTCTAACCTAGATCTAAGATAACACAAAGTTTATCTAAAACCTTTGAATAGAAGTACTCAGCAAAGCACTTGTAGACGCAAAGTTCTCCAGAAATCCACCTTTTATTCAATCCCAGCTTTTACAGAAATCACATCAAGGGTTCCAGCACAAAGTCTGAAATCTTAAAAATGCTCCAGTTACAAAAGCCTTTGCTAAACAAGTTCTGATTATTGATGATTGATTCATCCTCCATTTATAGTGCATAGAGGGAAATTACAAATAGGAAACCTTCAATGAATTCCCGCATGTGGAAGCTATGAAAAAGGAAACAATTGGGAATCTTTCTTCTAGAATTTCTCTTTACATGACACACATGATTTTCAAGTGAAGACTAAATCAAAGCTTTGCATGTCTGCCACCTATTCTTAAGTAAAGGACTTTTCAAACAACTTGAAGAAATGGCTTTTAACCCAATTACTTCATCTTTACAATTTTTGTCCGAGAAAATAAGAAAAAGGAGAAGAAAGAAGTTATTCCAGCTGCAACACTTCATACTTGCCCTTTGTTTTGATACTGAATGTATTTGTCAAGCATGTAGTTCATTGTTTTCCCATCTACCTTAGCAATAGCTCCGCTTTCAGTCTTGAACCTTAGTAGTTCCCTGGATAGGATATTAATGCTTGTCTTTACCCTCTCTAAACTAGGTCCAAATTCCTTGACATCTGCATGAAGCCTTACTAATTTTTCAATTGAATCAAAAGTGAAAGGTATGACGGCTTCATCAATCTTCTTTTGGAGAAATGGAAGAAATTCTTCAAGGGAAGTTGGTGGTTTGTCGGGAATGAACCTTGTATAATAATGGACACCATCAATTACTTCCTCTGTAGTGAAAGAGATTACACTCCTCGGCACTTCTTCCATTTTGTCTTCCAGCAACTACATTTCACCCAACATATGTTTGAGAACTTTCATGTGGAAAGACACTGTCATTTCCAGTTGCTTACCCTTTTCTATTGATCCATCTGGTACAATTTGTTCTTCAATCAATACACTCTCAGCGGTGAATTTATTTTAGCCAAAGTCTCCAAGTGGCTTTCAGCAATTGCATTTTCATCTTCTATACCTGTCATCAATTCTTTTAATTGAGTCAATGCTCTTTGCATATGTTCCAAGCTATCTGGTACTTCTTTGAATTGCTCTGTCACTTGGTGGATGATTTGCTTTACCCATTCATCAATAGCCTTGACTTTATCACCTGCTCTTGTACTAGTATTGGAGAAGAAGGTTTAACAACCTTGGTGATAATTTCACACAGCTTGGGAGATCTGCTCATGGAGTTTGGCTTTCTCTGCTTTCCCCTTTTCTAGCTTGAGGAACAAAGTATCAATCAATGTCTGGGTATCTTGTTTTAATCCCTCATTGGTGACTTCCCCCAGTGGCACTTTGGTCACTGATATATCTGCTATCGTCAGTTCTCCCTTTTGCTTTCCCTCAGTTGGAGTTGATATTTCTGCAAACTTTTGCCCTGATGACTCAATGACCAGCTTTGAAGTTACTTTGGTAGCTTTTGGCTTTTTAACTCTTCCTCCAAGGCTTTTGAGCAGTCAGTAAATCTTCTTCTTCCAGGTTTATTACTTCCCTAGCCTCTAGAACTATTTGCAAAGCCAACCAAGATGAGAAGTTATTATCTGGGGAATGAGAAGCATCAATATGTATCACCATTTCTTGCTCGGGCCCTGTAGTATCAAAATTTAACATCTGTATCATGGCTCTCTCTTCTGTGCCATCTAGGGAAAGTGCTCTTTCGAATTCTGCCATCTGTGCCCTCAATTCTTCTGTAGGAGGAGGTGGAGAACTGGGTGGCAGAGGAGCAAATATGAATGATGTTGGCTTCAATGGTGGAATAACTATGACTTCCCGTGGTGTCGGAACTGCTGAAGTGCTATGAGTTGATGTAGGAGAAGCTTTGTCAATAGGCACTTGTGTAACAGGTGAAGACTTTCCTTTATCCAATGCTTGAGACCTTTTGAGCACTTTTAACTTCTCTGGTCTTCTGCTGCTTTCACCATCATGTTTCCTTTTGCTGAAATTCCTGTTATCTGATGCATTAATGCTTCATCCAAACAATATCCTCTTTCTAACAACCAATTTGAGGTATTAACAAGGACTATTGAAGACCTTTCTTCAATTGTTTTGCTACCACCTATACCGGTTTGAAGAGCAGCTTTATCCCCTCCCATTTGATGGTATGCATCAAGTATCACATGCCCATCGTCAGGAAGGTCTGCAGGTATCTTTGCCAAATCAAAATAAAAAATTTGTCGAGCTGTCAATCTGCTGAAATCTCTTTTCTTGACTTCAAATTCATTCTTGCATTTCATCCAGAAATCTTCCAATGAAGGGATGTGCATGTATTCTAGGGAGATTGTTTTCTTTGCTATTCCATTAGGATCAAAATTCATCCTGGCTTGGAAAGATTCCTGCTCATAGTAAAGAAACATTTCAGCTTGGATATTTCTGGCTTTGTAAATACTCTAGCAACTATAGTGGCCAACTGTGATTGGGAAGCTAACTGTCGACCTGTGTTGTTTTGATTGTAAGTCCTGCAATTCCACGAGCTGCCTGCATAGCTCCATGATAATCCACTTATCATTGGGATACCTTGGTAGCTTGATTGGTGCACCTGAGAAGCCACTAACCCTGAGATAAGTGAAGTCAACAAACTGAATGAAGACACAACCGTACTGAGAGACAACTTCCTTGCTTACTTTGTTTGCCTTCAGATCACTATTTAGTCTGCAAATGACTTCATAAAAGAAGCCATCATTTACTACCTTGTATTCCTTATAGTACTTTCGGTATCACCAGCTTGTGGGTAACACTCATAGATAGGATCCTTGGAAAGTATCCCTCTTCTGTCTAGCTTGGAGAACACCCCTCTTGAGGCTGCGGCATACACAAGATATGAAGTCATTTTGAAGTTGAGTGTCTGCCTAACATTTTTGAGCTGCTCACCGATGTTGTTGCTTATGATTTTTGCCCAATTGATCATTGAATTAGCTCTGTTGATTTCAATTGTCCTGACGAAGTAATACATCCACGAGTGGAAGTTCTTTGTGTTACCTTCTCCATTAATTCTGCATAGCAACTGGACGATGTCATCAACTTCCTGTATCAGATTTGATCTAGGAAGGGTCCTTGGAAATTTAGATGGCTGCCTAGATTTCCTCATATAGTTCTTGTTCATAATACCTATACAATCCATCATGTTGTTCTTCCACCAATCAATAGCCTCTTGCATGCTGATTTTAATTACTCTGGATCTTGCAGGAATCTTGAGGCAGTAATTGATGTACTGAGTATCCAGCCTTATCACTATATTTCCTGTTGTATCTCTGATTGTTCTAGATAGAGGATGGTAGAATTTAGCACATTCTAGAACAAATTCAGGTAATTGGGCAAGTGCTTGGAAATGTTGCAACTTGAATGATTCCACTTGTCCCTTATAGCCCACATAAGGGGTGTCCGGAAAGTTGCCCTGGATCTGTCAATTAATTCACTGATAGATACATGCCCCATGTCTGTATCACTCACTTCAACAAGCCTGGACACTATGCATGATTTTGCTGGATAACCTTTGTCATCACACTTCATTCTGTCTGAACCTGCTTTTGCCTGAGATTTCCCTTTTCCACTTTTACCTGAAGCTTTTGCAGTTGTGAAATCTGGATCTCTTTGTGTAGAAACTACAACCGCTTCTCCTGATTCTGAAGATATATTTAATGTATCCGACATTGGCCTCAACTTTCTTCTCACAAGTATGTGCACAAGTGAAATATTCCTGTAAACAATTCAGACAAACATTCAACTCATCACCCTTTTATTTATGCATATGGGCAGCCTTGAATTCTGGGAATTACTTCGGGTGCAAGCAAAGAGAAGTAGGCTCAATGTGGGCTCAACTGGAAGATTGGGAACAACATGCATGGGCTTTTGAAGGCTTAACTGGGAGACTTTGCATGCATTTATATTGGCTGCGTTTGGGCTTTTAGAGGGGATGCAAGGATGTCTGCATGCTTGGACGCTTTACAATTTAGAAGCCAAGGTAATAAATATCAGCGCAATGCCTTTTAAGAGGTTTTTAATTCATAGCCAAAAACTACGTGGATTTGGAAGAAGGTGGATGCTTTGCAGAACATGCAATTTTTAGAAGCCAAGGTTTTGACCCTCCACACAAGCATTTAAATGATTTTCCTTTGCTTTCAAAAATTGTGTGAATACAAGGGAAGGAGGATGGCGTGAATAGAAGGCCGATTGGATGCTTTTAATTTAAAAGACAAAGACACAAATATCCACGCAAATCCTTGAGTGTTTTTTATTTTTATTAAATAGGCTGCGTGAATGCTGGAGAAGGAGGATTGTGTGGTTCCAGGTCAAAGAGGATGCTTTCACAAAATAAGACACAGCCTCAGACATCCACGATTTGACTTAAGTGATTTTGCTTTTGTGCTTTTGAATTGCGTGGATACCAAGGAGGCTGGATTGTGTGGATGCAAAGGAGAGTGGATGGCTGCGTTGAAAATTAGAAGACAAAGACATGAACATCCATGATTTCCACTTAAGTGCTTTTCTCTTTATTACAAAGGCTGCGTGGATTATGAAGGAGGAGGATGATTTCACAAAATAAGACCAAGCCACAGACATCCACGATTTCACTTAAGTGATTTTCTTTTTTTTTAAATAATTGCGTACATCTCCAAAAGTTGTGTGGATGCTAAGGAGGATGATTTGCAAAAAGAAGACAATACCTTGGACATCCACGATTTGGCTTAAGTGATTTTGCTTTTGTGTGGATACCAAGGAGACTAGATTCTTTTCAAAAGGAAGACAAAGTGTTGCACATCCACGATTTGCACTTAAGTTTTTTTCCTTACAAGTTAGAAATTGCGTGGATAATTGGATGGGGGGCTGTATGCTCCTACAAATAAGACAAGGATTTGCACTAAAGAAAACCTCTACCTCTTAAAAAAACTGCAACTTGGCTTTGCACATGCCTGAAAAACCACGATTTGGCCTGAATACTTGTGGGAATACAATTAATTACAGCTGGGACAAGTCGACTTGCAATGAAAAACAATGGAGAGCTCTTCAAAACCCCAGGCGCAGGAAGAAAGACAAGGCTATGGTGATTGCAGTGGAAAATGGAGAAAAACCAAAACCAGAACACAAAAGAAATAAATAAAAACAAAATACCTGAAAGAAGCTACGGGCAATTGCTCAAAAAATCTCTCCAATTAGCTAATCCGTAAAAATGAACTCTTCCCCGGGTGAATGCTCCGCTTTGAGGTGAAATTAATAATGATGTGTGGTGTCACCCAGACTTCATCCTGAAATCTGCGACTACCCTATCCAAAAAAAAATCGTACTTTTAAAATAATGGGTCGTTTTGTGTTTTTATTGCCTGAAAGTTCTTATATTGCGTCAAAATATTCCCAAAGAGTCATATTAGCCTTTATTGCCAAATACCCAGATGCCCAAAATTGTTATATTCTGTCATCGGGATTTGTCTGTGAGAAATTTGTATTTAATTATTTTGAGCCCCGTTGGAGGCTATTTGCGCTCTTTTTAACTCTGTTATGATCGAACATGTCATTATTCCTATGTACCAGAATGGTTTTAACTTGGAATAAGTTTTGGGCTTTATTTGTGACTTTTGGCAATTTTTCGTGTTTTTGTGTTGTCCCGTTTCATTTTCTGTGAAATTTCTCTAGAACAATTCCTTTGCGGGTAAGCCCGATTTTTGGCCTGGAGTAGCTGGAGAACATATACGCACATTATGCCCGGAGGAAGTCACCATCGGAGGTCTGGATCACTGGGAAAAAGCGAAGTCGTGCACGGAAAAGCCCCTGCGGGGTTGGGCACATTTTTGGAAAACAAAGGATTTAAGCTGCAATGGGAAAAATACAAGCAGCAGGCAAGGTGGGAATTTTGTACCTGCCTAGCAGGGTAATTTTTCCCGTGATATAAAATTCACTTAAACTGCAGTGGGAAAGTTAGAGGTCAGCAGCGGAATTTATTGCCTACCTCTGCAGGGTAAAAATTCCCATGATAAAATAAAAGGAAAGTCACTTAAGTGAAATCATGGGATTTTAATACCTGCCTTGTCGGGTAAATAATCCCATTGTCAAAGTCAAATCACTTAAGTGGATCATGGGATTTTAGTGCCTGCCTTGTAGGGTAAAGAATCCCATTATGAAAAATTCTTAAAAATAGAATTATATTGTGCAAAAAAGTGCGCCCCCTTTGGTGAGATGATGGCAGCCTTTAAGTGATTATTTTAATTAATTTATCCTTCTAAAAAGTGCGCCCAAGCTTGGAAGAAGTCAACAAGTCAAAAGGGGAATAAAAGAAATAGATTTAAATGGACTAAATGGATTAAATTTAATTCATTTAAAGGCTGCCCCCTTTCTTTCAAAAAGTGCGCCCCATTTGGGACATATTTAATGATTTTTAAGGCATTAAATCATTAAATTAATTTCTATTTTCAGTGGCTATAGTCAAGGCACACTGTGAAGCTTAAGTGAAGTGAAGTGTGAAGGATTAAATTGGATTAATTTAATTTATTGGATGGTTGTCCTTAAACATGCTATTTTTAAAGAGAAGAGCATGATTTTTAATTAATTAATTGCCTTTAATTGTTAGGGCAATTATTAATTATAGAATTGTGAGGGTTATATAAGCATGGGCAGCCATATGGGTGAATTATTTAATTCACAGGTAAAGAATTGCAGCCAAGAGGAAAAGTGTGCCCCCATTTGAAGAAGGATTTTGCTCGTGGTGGAAACAAGGCTAAAAGCTTCCAGATTTGGCGCATGCGTTAGAAGAGGTTGATCTTTGTCTGCATAATTGTTTCTACAGGTGTTACAGAGCTCGGGGTTGATTGAAAGGATTTATGCTCTCTTTATGTGCAAATTAGACACTATTTTTGGAGCAGCAGGCTTGAAAAGTGTAGATTTTTACAATTAAAATTCACTATTCATGCTCCGATGGCCATTTTTGTCTCGAATAAATTGCAGAATTCATTACAGGTGTTTTACAAAGGAAAAGAAGTTTTTATCAATGTCCAATACATTGCATATATCCTCCGAATCTGAAGAATTGTCCAGATCTACACCAGTATTGAAGAAATCCAGCCAAGTAAGAAGAAAAAGAATTATTCAGACAAAGATAGACAAAGCCATGGCGAAGAGAGATGAAAAAGAAAGCACGATAGAGTCATGCATCGCTTCCAAACTTGCAGACATAGGAGACACAGATCTAGGCCCGGAACCTCTTTCCGATTTGATTGATAGATCCAGAGCGGGAAAGACTTCACTCATGCGTGCGGTTAAAAGCAGTGGAATTATCCGAGCTGCAGCTTTTCCATGTACAGCCCAGTTGCCAGAGTTTGTTATGGAGTGCGCTAGATCTTACCATCCTTCATCCAGATCAGTGCGTGATGCTACGAGAAAGACAATAATTCGTTTGGACGCAGAGTTCATCAATTATTGTTTGAAGATTCCAGTACGAAAGGTGGTGACTTCCATTAGTCTTCAGGATGTCGGCAAATAGTGGGAGAAGCATAGAGCTGATTGCGTGAGCATAATGAATAGCCGATACATGAAGAAGCCTAGATCTCCTTCAAAGTTCCCGAGAACTCTTCCGTGGTCCAATTTGGTGCAGGAGGTAGATGATGTTGTCAAATTGCTATGCAGGATGAATGGTGAGGCAAATGCTTACACTTTCCGTACATGGATGTATGCTTTCATCAGGACCATTGAAGTCAACAAGGTTGATTCCATAATCAATTGGTCGGAAATTATTAGCAACAACATTGGTGAGCAACTCCGGAACGTGAAGCATACTTTTAGCTTCAAAATGACTTCCTACTTGGTGTATGTTGCAGCTTCACAAGGCGTCTTTTCCAAGCTAGATAGATGTGGTGTTCTTTCTAAGGACCCCATTTTCGAGTGCTACCCGCAGCTTATTGTACCTGCATGCGAGAAAGATTTCAAAGTGGTCAATGATGAATTCTTCTACGATTTCATCTACAGGCTAGACAAAGACTTGAAGGCCAACAGGTAAGCAAGGCGTGGGAAGCCGTGTCCAAGATTGTGATCTATTCATTCAATTTGCAGATTTCACATACCTCAGGGTTATGGGTTTTTCTGGAGAACCAATAAAGATGCCCAGGTATCCGAATGGTAGATTGATCGCCATGGAGCTGAGCAGTAACTTGTGGAGTTACACGACCTTCAGTCAAAGCAGCACAAGTCTACGGGCTTCTTCCCAATCACTGTGGGACATTACAGTTGCATTAGCATTCATAGAGCTCGGGGATGGAGGCGCAAATGTTATCCGAGTATGAGCAAGAGTTCTTCCCTGCACGGCTGAACTTCGATCCATTTGGAGTAGCCAGGAAGACGATCTCCCAGGAGTACGCACATGTGCCTTCATTAGAAGATTTCTAGATGAAGAGCAAAAGTGAGTACGAGGTTAGAAAGAGAGATTTCAAAAGGCTATCAGCAAAGCAAGTGTTCGACTTTGGACTAGCGCGGATATCTCACGGATCTTAAAGATGATGGGAATGTGGTACTTGACCTTACTATCAAATGGGAGGAGATAAAGCCATATTGTAGGATAACGTAGGAGGCCGCAACACAATCAGAGACGGTCGGGAGTCATGTTGGTTGAAATACTTCAAACTGGTTGCTGACGAAGGGATATTGCCTTGATGAAGCATTGATGAATCAAGTCACGGGCAACTTCGGCGTAGGAGATTCCCTCAAGCGGAAGCACGGAGGAGAAAGCAGCAGGAAAGCCGAGAAGTTGAAAGTGCATAGAAGATCTCAATCAAAGGAGAGGATCACTTCTACGACCATGACTTTAACTCCGGTTTCTCTCGGTACCCAGTACTTCACCAACTATTGCACCACAACAGGATGCTTCCATGCCTCTACTGAATCCAGTAACATTCATCTTCTCCCCTCAGCCACTTCATTCAGCGCCTGTTCTAGAGGATACGTTGAAGCTGCAGATGGCGGAATTCGAAAGGGCTTTGTCCTTGGATGATTCAGAAGATGGCAGCCATAACACTGTGGCACTTTCTGATGGAGAGGATGCAGTGCGGGAGATGGTAGTTCACTCAGCGACTTCTCATTCTCCGAGAAGTAACTTCTCGGAATGGTTGGCTTCACAGTTGGTTCCAGAAGCGAGAATGGAGATGAACTTAGAGGAGCACGACTTGCAACTACTCCAGAATCTAGGCGGAAGAGACAGAAGGCCTAAAGTTGCCAAAGCAACTTCTACGTTGATCATCGAGGATTCGGGAGAGAAGTTTGCTGAGATATCAATTCCGACAGAAGGAAAGATGGAGAAGGAGCTCACGGCAGAAGATGTGACAATAACCAAAGTACCCCTCGGTCAAGCCACCACTGAAGGATTGAAGCAGGATACGTAGACATTGATAGATGCTTTATTCCTTAGGCTTAACAGTGAAAAGACGGAGAAAGAAGAGTGCAGAAACAAGTATCTCAATTGTGTGAGATCATAGCCAAGGTTGTTAAACCTTCCATTCACCCATTTCAGAAAGCAGGTGAGTGATCATCTTATGCAGGAAATGGAGGATGCAAGCAATCAAGTAAAAGCTATTGACGAATGGAAGGAGTTGATTATGCGTCAAGCTTCGTACAACTTGAGAAGTGTCACCCGCTTAAAAGGTTATGGATGATGTAGCAAATCAGTCAAGCAATCGATGGCGAACATATTAGGCATGAATATAGTTGTAGAGAGTAACTGAGCATTTTGGCCGAGATCAACAAACTGCCGGGAGATGTATTGGTTGCGGAATAGATTGTACCGGATGGATCACGAGAAGGGGAAGCAGCTAGAATTTGCAGTATCTTTCCGTTTGGAAATCTGCAGAGTTTTGCTGAAGAGGATGCAGGCACTTGAGAGTAGGACATCAGACTTACTAGACATCATTTCTTTCACTGAGGAAAGAGTGGACGGGAATGTTACTTCATACGTGCGGATCGTCCTAACTAAGGTGCCTAATTCCCTGGAAGGGTCTCTTCTGATGGTACAAAAGAGAATTGATAAAGCTACTAAGCCTTTCACGATGAATTCTATTAGTAGATTGGTGGCGCTACAGGCAGACATTGCGAGGTTTGGGCCAAGCTTGGAAGATGTGGAAGCGTGCATCAAAGTGTTGAATGAAGGGTTGCTGCAATTCAGACAGAGAAAGAAGCAATGGCTAAAAAACAGATGGAAGGATGTTTGAATTACATGTTGGACAAGTATATCCGATATCAGAACAAGAAGACATAAAATTTACAGCTGACATGACTTCTTCTATTCTTTCTTCTATTTTCTATGTTCCCGGATGAAATTATAAAACTTCTAAGTTATTGGTTTTGCAACCATTACTTAAAGTCATGTGGAACCATTCTATTAGTTAAGTGATACATGTGTCACTTAAGGAGAAGTTAGTTGAGGATGATTGTCAAATGTCATCTTTACTTCTTGTTTATGTTTCAGTTCAGTTAGACTTCCCGTTTGTACTTTCCCTCCTACATTCTATAAGTAGGAGAAGAACCTCCAAGTTTAATTATCGACTCAAGCAAAGAATCTTGTGTTCTAGACTTTGTGTTGAACCCCTGAGAGCCACTTGGAGCAAAGGAATACAAAGGAGCAGGTTTCCAGAGAACTTTGTGTCACGGTGTACTGTGTTTCTTGCTTTTAATCTTAGATCTCTTAATAAACTGTGTTATTTTAAATCTGGATCTAGAGCTGCCTTTGTTTTATAATTCTGTGTTTTCATATCTATTAAGTTTCTTCTATGTGCATGCAATTAGCTCTGCTATCTACTAATTGGGACGCACATCTTCCCCATTTCTTCTCCATATTTCCTTTACTTCCTTCTTCTTCTATAAAATACTTCCTTTCTTGAACAGTGATTACTTACTTTGCAGAACTTCTTAGTTATGGTTCATGGACTAAGTGGTTAAAGTAAAACCCCGTAGATAATAGCACATTTTTATTGACAAATCGACACGGGAGCCTCACCGGTTAAATGAGGGAGATTTATCTCATGACCGCCTAGGTTTTGTGCTATGCGAAAAAATCTAGCCAACAATGTGGTAATAATGGCCTTGCAAAGTGCTTTATATAACCTAAATTTTCCAATTTTAGGTCAATCTATTTTTAAAAGAACTTTTATTTATTAAAAAATAAGTAAAAGCTTTTATAAAAATAGATTAGGTTTCGGGAGGGAATTGAGTGAGCTTGTGGCATATGGGTATTTGGCGAACATGACTTTATAAATTCCTGGAGATACCTTTGAGCAACGCCAACAACCGAAGGCAAAAAGCAAAAAGCAAAAACAAGACCCTTTGCTCAAAAAGATCGAAAAATTTAAAAAGGGGTAGTTCCTGATTTCCAGTGAAATCCTGGGACACCAAAAGCATGAACAACTTGGTTAAGGAAATGCTCTATGTCCTTTAACCGCTTAGTATAAAAATTCAAGTCGCTAAGTTGAAAGCAATAAAATGCCTCATGTACCTTGAATCCACCTGTCAAACACACAATTGGGAGTTTTTCCTTTTTAATATTTACAATTTTTGTACTCTATTATTACCATCACTTTTGAACTGTCCGTACAGCCCTTATTCCACAAAGGTATCAAAACATTTCACCTCTATGATGTTCGGAAAACACCCATCATTTTTAATTACATTTCACGCACCACATTGCACCATGTCATTAAGAAAGTTTTTCTTGTTTAATATTTACAATTCTTGTACTCCCTAATTACCACTTCTAAATTGTCCTTACATCCCTTATTCCACCAAAGTATGAAAAATATTTCACCCCATGACATTTAGGTAAACACCCATCTCTTTTAATTACGTTTCACACGCCACATTACACCATGTAGAACCTGTCAATTTCAAAAATTATAATTTCCTTATATCACTATTACAACACCATGTACGGTGTAACAAGTCAAATATCAGGACTTCTGCTTATTTCCTTATAATCTATAGAAAGAACATTTCAATGTTTTTATTTTATTTTTATTTCTTTTCAAGACTTCAATGAATTTCAATTTCACACTCATCGCCTTTCAAATTTATCACATAGTAAAGAAAAATGTCTTAGTTGGGACCTCTTTTAAATTCAAACTAGATTTTAGAGGAAAACCTACAAAGAAAATCAGTTATACCTTCCCTTAGATAGCACCAACCATGAAACTACATTTTTATTACCGTGAACATTGCAGTTTTTGTTTTTGCTTCATTGTCAAAGTGACCTTTGAATATACCTTAAACTTTCTTCAACGAACTTCATAAGCTGGACGGAAAATGTTGTCCCTATTTCCAGTCCTCAAACTGAAAAACATGATTGTTTGCTAATCCTTCTCAGTACTGATGCTTCCTTCTCATAATAATTACTAGTACCATATTGTACAGCTTCTCATACATATTATTTTCTCATATGGTTTCACATAGTCTCAAGTATAAGTCTTTAACATTCTCTCATACAAAATTTCTTGAACCAAATTTCTGTTGTTTGCTGCAGAATGTCTAGTGCATGTACTTGATTGTACACATGGAATTGTAGATTTTATCACTTCTGTGATCATATACAATCTCATATGCAGCCTTCTCTAGTTCTTGTATTAAAAAATTCTAGTTCTAGAAATTCTGGTAATTTATCCTTGATGTTTATCATGCTCATTTTGGTAAATTTTCACATACAAATCAGCTTTCTCATATTTTCAATTTCAACTTATCGTACTAATTATAATACCTTCTCAAATATGTTTTCTAGTAATTTGATTATCGTATGTATTTCTTTTCTTTCCCTAAGATCTCTACAAACTACACGAGCCACATTTCAACAACCAAGGCATCCTCACAAGCAATCTTCAATCAATTCATACTTGACATGTTCTAGCATTTCCTCAGGACCACGAACACAGAGGAAGAAGAGAGACCAGTATCACAGGCCCTGACCGCTGTGGCACCAGTTTAGGATCGTAGCATAATGGCAATGAAAATATAATAGCGATAAAAACAAGTTCAAAAATGACTCATAAAGACAGCGGCATTGTATTAACACGAAGGAAACAATAACAGTACATCATATAGGTACAACTACCTCAACTGCCATATCTAATAAAGGTGATTAGATAATATATCTAGGAAAATATAGAGTAAGTTGAATTTACAATATTAGTCATAAGTAGGATAGAATTTTCGAATATTACAACATTTATAGCAGTGACTTCATGACTGACATGATCACTACCTCTCCTTCATGCATCTTCTGTATAACTTCTTCTATCACACGTGTTAAAACTAAACCATGAATCACTTGAAATGGTCTAGATTTCAAAATAGTTTTTTCCTCCTCTTTTCTAATGGAATCATTCCTGTAGAGAGATACTTCCCTACCTCCTTATACCACTTAGCCAAACATGCACCATGAAACAACCATGCGGAGATATATGTAGCAATCACTAAACCCTTCAGCAGGTTCACCATGATGCTATCTACATAAGTGATCGGGCATCACATGGCTTTTTCCTTCTTCTAACAACAATTTAAAATGTAATTACTTGTAGTAGTAGTAACTATCTTGACAATCTAGCATGTATAACAAGTTGAGACTGATATATGTAAGACAGAACAGATTCAAAATAGTAACATGTACATACAGGAAATCTTAAACAACAGAAATAAAGTTATTCAACTACAGAATATAAAATCTATGTAAACATAAAATTTATGGATTGACTAAAACTGATGATGATCTATCTAGGAAAGTAAGCAACATAAATATTTCCAAAGGGTTAATTCCATGAGCAACCTTGTGGCTCAAATCTCTTGGAAATGCCCTCCCACAATTAGGTCAACTTTAACATAACTAAAAATTCTCAATATTAAAAGTCTTTACTTAGAACCATAATAAACAACTTTATTATCAATTAAGCCCATTCCTCGGACCACATTTTCTTATCCCTATTCCCTAGGTTCAACTTGGCATCTATCAAGTTCCATAACACTATCCAACCTCGCTTAAAAACTTGTTGTCCCTCCACATCAAAGAATGTCACCATTTTCAATAAATTAGCTTCACACAATCAACTACATTTAAGTTTCATTGGTCGGTATACTAAGCTTGCTTTCCTCATTGTTAACCAAAAGTGTCCCTTGCTCATTTTGTTAACCTTGTGCTAAAAAGCATAGAGCTCTCGAGCACTTGTCCCTTTTGTAAACTTTGTGTATTCTCATGCAACATTTTATTTATACCGTGTTTACCGCGAACCATTTTTCATAGCCACATATCATTCCCGCAGCTTAGCCATTTTCATTGTATGCCACAAGAGCTTATCCATACCACACTTATCATTTTCGCACTACTTTGTTCTCTTCGCACATCGCTCAAGTGCCTCTGTCAAGCCACGAAGCATTGTTTCATGTCGCGAAGCATTCTGCTTTGCCGCATTACATTTTTTATGTTGCACAACATTATCTTTTCCGTGATCATCACCCTACCTTAACTGTTTCATTTCCACCATCCCCCTATATCCTACTGTAACCATTTACTATGCCATGTTTCTCACTTTATGACATGAGAAGTCCCAAGCTGCCACTCAAACAAACGAAATCACTTTCCATATCGCTAAGGTGTACCCAAAGTCATGGGAGATATCTTTTGTCTTAGCATGTTTCATGCCACACCACATTGTCTATGCCACACCGCATTGTCCTCCCGCTAGTCGGCGCTAAGCATTGGTCAAGGCCACAAAGGTCTTTCTATGCCATTAAAGCTCTTTGAAGCCATGCTACTCTATGTCATGCCTCTGGAAATTGTTTTCACTTCAAAGTGCCATGGACTATTTCCACACACACTTGTGTCAATTTGCATTTATGCGTTGAAAACCCTAGAGACCCTAAAGGCGCCCCATAGTCCATTAAAGATGTCTCTTTTCTTTCAGGTGGTTACAGAGTTTAATGCCAGACCTAGTACACGCAAGTGGGATGTCATTGCAGCCTTTATGACAAGATATCTCGAGCTGACATCTAATCTAGGCAATCGTTTGTTCCCTTTCAATCCACTATTCAACACCAAAGTCTTCAGTTGCCTTTGAATGCAAGATATTTTTGTCACTTGAGCTCAAATCTTAGATTTAATCGTTTGCAGTGGTATGGGCACATTTATGAGCTCAAAGTGACTGCAATTCAATGTGGGGCTCCATTTCTTTCTCTTTCTCCTCTTTTGAATTGTATAAATAGAAAGTCTCTCTATATTCAAGGACTCTTCAGATCTACTTCCTTGGACTCGCTTGGGACACATTTAAATCCATGTGGCTTCTAACCTTACTTAACTGAATATATGAGTTTCTGACTTGTGTTTAAACTTGCAACCGTACATACTTCCCCACTAATGCATTACTATGGCTCTTTCTTGTTTTCCCTCTAGTTCATTGTGTTTCTTACGTTTTGCTTGTTTAGTATATTGTGTCTCTTCATTTCTCATGTACTTATAGAGTATTGTGTTGAAATCAAGCAAGGGCAGGATTCATTGAGAGCATTTCACTCCTGGTGTATCACAACCCTTTATTTGTTTCCCTTTTCCCTCGCATTTGTTAGATTAGAATAGTTAGTGATAGCATTAGGAGTAGGAGTTAGATGAGAACCAACTCTCTTTGGAGGTTTTCTTCAAGTCGCAAGTCCAACACTTGAAAAGCTTTCCCATGTTGTGTTAAAAGTGAAGAAAACTTCACGAGCAGACACTTTTAACCACCAACAGGTCTGGCACGTCTGGTGGGACCTAAAGGCTTTATGTTTATTTAAAATCTTGCACGAAGCCCCTGCCTTATGAACATTTCAATCAATATTTGGTGAGAATATTGACTTCACTCACTTTACGAAGCAAAAATCTATCACTTGGCAACTCCAAGTTTTAAAAGACCCATTCCTGGGTTTGCAGACCAGTACCTCCATGTTTTAATACAATCAAACTTCCATGGCTCACCTTAGGACTCACTCATTTGTTTCTTGGAACTCCATTGCCCCCTTCATATGCAGCAGTGGGTTGGCATCCTAAAATCAGCCATTAGTCCTTTCCTCTCCTTTTATGGAAATAATTTTATCAGCCCCATTGATCACATTCAAGATGTGGCCAATTTATGTGCACTGGATAATATCACAGAGGAGAATATAGCTCTTAGATTGCTTGCCTCTTCTCTCACAGGAAAATCTCTGGTTCAGGAGCTTGGGAGCACAATCAATTTCTTCATGAGATTAGCTGGGAGAGAAGTTAAACATCGTGTTCAAGGAGAATACAAACATCATATCACTCATGGAATACCTCAACACCATCAAAAGGGCCCCACAGAGCATGTTTCCAATTTCAACATCAAATTCATAAAAATTGGGAAAGGATACTTCAAGAATGTAAACCCCTACCAAGCATGGCATTCTTATTATACTTAAGGGCCTTTGACTCTGATATTGTTGTTATGATTCAGTCTCTTGGAGGTAACACTCTCCCTAGGGATTACAACATAGCTATTCTGGTTAAGAGGGCCCTCAAACAAGCAAGAAAGCCTATTCCCATAAGGATTAGAAGTCTTTCAACCAAATAAGAGGCCTTCATGCCCAACTTGCAATTAAAAGTATTTAGAAATACTTTATGTCATTACATCAAATAGAATTCATCATTTATTGAGCCAATATTGACTCAAACAAAGACACGATGGGAACTAGAAGAAATATGAATGCAATTCTCATTATGTCCCATTTAGGGAATATTACACTCACAAACCCACCCTAACCACCCACAAGCAAATCAATCTCATTACAAATATAGGCACAAAACAAAACTTGTGCAAAACAGACAAACAATGACTTGGTGCAATCAAAACTCATGCAAAATTAGACTTGACTTATTTTCTTAAGCTAACATGTTTTGGGTAATGCAAGATTGCAAGTGAACTCTGATCCTTCTACATCAAAATCATGAGGAAAGGACTGGGAAGCATAAAGATGCTGTCATGGAGAAAGGCTCTTCATCTTCCTCACACAAAGCTAAAGCTCCAAGTTTCCCATGCCAAACTTTCGTTGGGACCATGATTGATTTATGTAGGAGCCTTAAACAAATTCCCAATCATCAAACATGTTCATGTAAAAAGCATTCCATTCTCAAATCAATGTCCACTCTTAAAGTATGCTTCCACAATAAAACGAAATTTTTCCAAATCGAAATGGGGTTTTCATAGGTTCTCCCATGCAAATATTCAAACTTGCCACTCATAATTGGACTTGATAGTTAGATAATTATTAATTGCAATAAGCTCCTTTTCAAGAAATAGGACATCGTTTGTAAGATGTTATATGATTAAAAAGGATCAAACACTTGTCGATTAAAGTTGGTGGGACTTAAGAAGATTCTAAGTGTTAGAGAAAGGTTATTGCCGGACCATAATTCCGAACCTTTGTCATGTTAAACTTATCAAGCCTAATTAGTGGTCTTTCTAAATAATGAGGATGATGATGTAATGCAATGGTGGATGTGAGTGATGAAAAGGTCATTACTTGAGATAGTCACTAAAGTTTTCTTAGGACATGCAAAGGGCTGTTTTTCAAACCTATTGGCTAGATTTTATGCACAGCTGAAAACCTAGGCAGTCATGAGATAAATCTCTCTCATTTACCGTGAGGCTCCCGTGTAAGATTTTGTCAATTATATTTCCTAATATCTATCTGTTGGTTTTACTTTAACTGCGTAGCTCATGAACCATAGCTAGACAATTTTGCAACAAGTAAGCAGCTGTAAGCAATATGTGTAGGAAAGGGAAATAATTAAATACGAGAAGAAGGAAAGGAGATGTGCAACCTAACCAATAGTTGACAAAGTTGGTCACATGCACATAGACGAAACAAATAGATCTTGAAATGTAGAATTTAAAGCAAAGGAAAGTTTCAGATCCAAATCTAAGATAACACAAAGTTTATACAAAGATCTAAAAAGAAATAAGAAACAAATGCACCGTTGACACAAGGTTCTCCGGAAATTTGTCTCCTCTCTGCTCTCAACTTTCGAAAGCTATCAAGGGTTTCACTCAAATTTTGGAACACAAGAACGCTGATTACAAATTCTGATCCTTTAACTCGTAGGTTTTTTCTCTATTTATAGAGTATTGATTGACGGCAATTATAAATAGGAAGCTTTTAATGAATTCCCTCATGCAAAACTATAGAAAAGGGTATCCGCTAGCAATCTTCCTCCTAGAATTCCTCTTTGCATGACATGCATATTTTTTTAACCGAAAATGTAACCTTCTATTTTGCATGTCCCCACCTATTTCCAAGTAATTAACTTCTTCGTGTAACGGCTTTTAAACCAATCACTTAAGTTTTATAATTTAATTGATTTCTCAATTACTTTGTCGGAGAAAATAAGAGAAAGAAGAAGAACGAGGAAAAGAAATTAGAAGAAAGTTGCAACACTTCCAATCTTGTTTTTTTTTTCCATATTTTGCATGCGGTCGACTCTTTTTCCTTTGATTCTCACCAAAATGAATCTGGAAGCAGCCAACTATGATTTGTTTGCGGGTATTGCCTTTGGCTTGTCTTCCCTCTTATCCTTGAAGCTTTTGCATTTCTTCTCCAGTACATGCACCAGTGCAATGTTTTTTGTAAATAATTTAGACAAAACTCGTCCTTTTTATTTTTAATTGCATATGAGCAATTTTAAATTCTGGAAAGCACTCTGCGTGAATGCAAATACAAGTAAATTCAATAAAGGCTTCAACTGGAAGATTGGGAGCACATGCACAAGATCCTGGAAGAAATTTTTCATGCAATAACTTCTACACGAGCTATGTTAGAAACAATAGGATGAATTTTTGCCGAAAGCCTTTGCAATTATGAGATCTAGATCTGTCAATTAAATTAGTGATAGGTTCAGGGCCTATGTCTGTATCATTGACTTCAGCAAATCGCGAAACTATGCATGATTTTGCTGATCATTTTCTTTCGTCATGCTTCATCATGGCTAGAACAATCTTTGTCTGAGCTCTTTTTCTTTTAATTCTATCGGAATCCCTTGCAATTGGATCAATTTGTGCAGATCTGACAACTTCTTCAGATTCAGAAGATATATTCAATGTACCTGACATTGATTTGAGCACCTGTGATGAATACCTACAATTTATTCAGACAAAGATGGAGTCCATGGCATGAATACTTGATTTTTATCACCAAAATCTGCATATAAAGTCTGCTGCCCTAAAATTTGAGGTTTTGCTTGCATGCAAAGCAAGCAAAAATATTATTTAATTCACCTGGGCACATATACCAACATGCAGACACTCAGAATGACAAAAATTAGGCTATTCCAACCCTAGGCGCCAAAATTGGAAGCTTCCCGCAATGGAAAATATTTATTAATGCAACATCCTCCTTTTGGTGCCAAAACCTGTCCGGGCTGCAATCTTCATCAAAAAGAAATAAGTGCTTCTCCTTTATGGCATCCCATGCTTATATAACCTCCAACATGCTATTTTTAATAATTGTCTCTTCCTATTTCTGGCAATTTAATTAATTAATAGCCATGTCTATTCATCCAATTTGGGCGCCCAATTATGCATGTTGCTGGTTGTTTTTTAATAAATTTATTTTATTTATTTTTAGCATGCATCCTTCAGTTCTCTTTGGCTTGTCTTTTTGCATTGACTTTCCTTCCATACATGGCGCCAAAATTGGGTGAAAAAGCCATAAATAAATATCATTAAATACATTGTTTAATGCCAAGGTGGGTCGCACTTTTTGGCAAGGGTAATTTCTAAAAATAGGAAGTCAACTTTGATGGGAATTTCTACCCTACACTGCAGCTCCGAAAATTCCCTAAAGAAATTTCGCCTACCGCTACCTCTAATATTATCATTGCAGCGTAAGTGACTTTGACTTCAAGGGAAAAGCACCCCACAAGGCAGTGTAAGAAATTCTCACCGCCCGCCACTACCAAAAATTCCCATCAGAGGTTGGATCTATTTATTCCAAAAAGTGCGACTTGCCTAGAAGATGTTTTTCGCTTGACTTCATCTTTTTGGTCGAAGTTTGCCTTCCGAGACCGATTCCTTCCGTGTTGAGGCCACAAATAATCTCTAGATGTTCCAGAAATTAAACAAGCTATACGAGAACAAAGACCGGATCGAGGGAATTTAATGAGACAGACAATGGAGAAAACCGAAAACAAATGCAAAAAGAAATAAATAAAAACAAAAATGTTCCCAAAAGTTGCATAAATCACTCAATTCATTCCCGTAAAAACCCTACTAAGATGTTGGAAAATTGGCATGGAAAACTTCAACAGTGGTTCACCCGAGCACAATTTACTTTAAACGGGGCTTTATTTATTAAATAAATAATTAAATAAAATTCCCACAGACAAAACTTGGTGGAGGAATAAAATGAGTTTGAGTATCTGAGTATTTGTCGAAATTAGCTCATATGATTTACTAGGAATATTTTAACATAATAGAGATGACTTCGCAATAAAATCACAAAAAGACCCGTTATTTTAAAAAGAACAAAAAATTTAAAAGGGGTTGACCCAGATTTCAGGTGAAATTTTTGGGACACCAAGACCATTCCTTCTACCATAGAAATATCATTGGAATGAGAAAGGCAGAGACAACAAACTAGAGTCTTTCCCAAAAAACAAATATTGTAGCTGCCATCACAACTCCTCCATTCGTTGAATGAAGACAAAGATTGGACAGCTAACAAATAAGATGTTCCAAGCTTTATTTGTAAAGGACTCCATGTGAGTTACAGTCTCTATACATTTCGTCATTCCCATGGACATGTTTAAATAATCTGGTTCGTAACTTCAGCCAATTTTGATTTTTGTTTGTTTATCGGTCATAAGAATTGTCTTTGATAATCTTAGATAGTTAAGATATCTTGATGACTAACTTTTGGCTTTTAAGGTGTATATAATCCATCCTTCTACAATGAAATTAAATAACTGAAAAACATTATTGAATGATAATAGTGTTATCGATTTTGGAGTATTGCAATTGTTCTTTTTGTTTCTTCCTCGACAATGTACAATTTCAGGTGAAGCATTTAAATAAGCTTCTAAAACATAAAGGATCCCTATTGTCTCAAGGAATTTGAGTGGATGCATGGAATAGTCGTATGACCATGACTAGGAAGTGATTTTCTTTTGCAGGGGCATTGTTACATGAACAAATATATTCCAAAATGCTCTTGAGAAAAGTTGTTAGCAGATAAATGAAGAGTGTGGAAAGCAAGAGACCTTGAGACATAGTGACACGTGAAGAAGGAAGCATCTCAGTGACAGATTTGCATGGATGGAGAATAACATGTCTACCTTGATAGACGTGTTCACAATATCTATGTTTGCTGTGTGAAAATCAAATGGCGGAAATCCTCAAAAAGGCTTGAGCATGTGTAATGTCCCTTTCTAGGGCTCAACCACACAAACCCCAAATGAATACAATCTGATTTTTATAACAGCAGACTGAAAATTGGAACAGCGATGTACAACAGTCTGATTTTCTAGGACAACAGCTTGCAAAGTACAATAATTCACCCAAATATCACTATGAAACTCATCCACAACATATATAAGCCTTCTAGGAACAATGTAGGTCAATTTACACCATGAAATTCAATCACATGCACAGCTGGAAATTAATTTAGCAACAGCAGAAGTACAGCCAATAGAAGTGACCAAAAATAAGGTTTTCAAACTCCAACAAATAACAAATATGCAATATATCAGCCTTATAAATATAGATAAACCCAAATATCAACTTGGAATGTAAATTTGTGCCCTAGAAAGGACCCAATCACACTCCTATACAAGTTGCTCCCTAGGAGAGGGGCATAAAATAATACCAAAACCCTTGGTATTCCTTCTTCTCCAAGCCCTAGTTGCAAACCAACAAGATAGTCTTCAAAGATGTCCTCAATCACCACCAAATTGGAGAGTTTTCATTCTCCAATCTTCAACAAGGAAGGGTTTCGTCCTCCTTGTTTGCCACACTAATGGATTGTCGCCCTTAGTGGATTTGGATTAGAGCAACCAGCTCTAGAACCAAGTATATAAAAATTATATATGCCAAAAGATCCCAAAATAGGCCTATGCGACTCCTTAAATACCTTTATGGTGGCACCAAAGGTCATAAGGGAGGAATTCCCAAGACCAACTTCTCGAGAAGATTGCTTTAATTTCTAATTTGCCTTTAAGAACTCTCCAAACCCAACCGACCTGCTTTATTGGGAAAAATACAAAGAAAAATATCTCTATTAATTAAAAAGGGTCAAAAATATAATCCAAGGGTTTCCCTTATTCATCTTCTTCTCCCCATGGGAAGAAGAATGGGAAAGAAGCCTTGAACTGGATCAATCTCGAAAAAGGGGACGTTACAATCCTCTCTTCCTAAAATTGTTTGTCCTCAAGCAATTGCAAGTACCCAAATCCCAAATGAATCTCAGTTGCTCCTTCTTCTTTGTGCCTACACATGAAGCAAACTCATTAAAGAAAAAATGTGTTCCCTTCTTCATCCACTCATGTCTTGCGGATATGATGGCTAGCTCTTCTTCTTTGCTTGCCAAGGCCTTACAATTACCATCCAAGCATTGGTTGTCCACAATTTCCCTCATGTTGTCCCAAATACCAATGTAATCTTGTTTTTCTCTTTCAAAAATCAGAATGAAGGTGACTGGAATTCCACTTTTATTGGCACAAAATAGTACAAGTATGTTAGAGTGTAGTGAATACAACTCCCAGCTATTAAGATGTCTCTTTATGCTCCAAAACCTTGAGAAGAACAAACTGAAAATGCACCAAACAGCAGGCCTCCTCGGTGGAACAACCCTCAAATTGACCCTTGGGTCAAGGTGTTTGCCATCCCACTTTGCTCCTATGATTAGGCAATCAATTCCTTTAGAGAAATAGCACCAAGGTGACTGTACGGGGGTTGTATAGTGACTGCAACAGTCATGAAATGCTTGAAATTTCTTCCCAAACAGCAACCTCTTTGTCTTTACTAACAATTTACGGTGGAACCCTTCATGTTCAACGTTGTTGCCATTGTCTCCACTCATGCTACAGCTGTTAGAAGGTGCTTTCTTGCTTAGAAATTGATTGAGACTGACTGAAATTGATTCTAAAGTGTGCAAACAATTTCCCCTTCTTGCTGCCTTCTTGGGTATGACCACCACCAAGATGGTAGACAAGCTGGAAGTGCCTATGACAGTCATGCAAAATTTTATGACAGCATGCTTGGAAACCCACCAATCATCATTTCTACCACCTATCATCATGCCACCCATTACTAACTGACCTCCCAAAACAAGGTAATCTCCATCTTGCTTGATGTCCCATGTGAATCCCATGACTTCTATCAAAATAATTCTTCTAGGAGATTGTGAATTAGAAGAGAACTGAGATGGCATTTGTGAATGGTATTGTAATACACACAAACATGTAGGACTTACCCATTCACGTGTGGTTCCCAATGCTTGAGCTGAAAGTCCATTGATGATGTGATAATTTCCTTTTAGATCTTGGGCAGCTGTCCATGCAAATGTACTCATGGGGTACAAATGTTTTCCCATGTTGTCACTCCAACATATCACCTCAAGCTGTTGTGACTGAAGGATGTGGTCCTTTTGTGATAAATCATACTTAGTTAAGGTGTTAGAAAGCATCAAAACTCCATATATACCCACACGAATCCTCTTACAAACAGTATACAAAAATTGGGAATGTGAATATGTAATTGTACCTTATGAGACTCCACATCATAATCAGTTTGGATTGAATTCCAATCAGTTCCATATTTACAGCTGGAAGTGATGATGTTTACCCCAAAGAGTTCTTTGAAACCCACCTTGTGATGATGAACACTCTTACCTATTGTGAGTGGCTCTTTTTGTGGGAAAACTACTGAATGTAAGGACACCATTTGCTGCCCAAAATCTGCTGTTACAGGCTGCTCCTTCTTGCAATTTCCCTCCATGTGACACTATTTTCTCCTCTTGACCCATGAGCTTCAACCATTGAACCTTGTTGTCTTCCACAATATTTTTCTTATGTTCTTCAAGGATCAATTCTGATTTTTTCCTTGCTCCTTGGTATGAGATGAAGAAGGAACTAGCAAGAGTAGCTTCAACGTTAGAAACTCTATTCTTCAAAATATTACCAAGATCCCAAACCCTTATGCACACACAAATCTGAAGTTGCATCAAGAGGTCTAAATGCCTTATGTTGCATGTCACATCCGTCATTCTAGCATGCCTTTCATAATGACCCCATATCTTGATATGACATAAATGGAAGCAATGAATCTGAAGTATACCCATACCTTGGACTGAAATCACGGAGCTGCCCCATTTGATACAAATCTGAAAATGTCTAAGTATGGAGCGTTAAATATGGAGAATGATCATCATGGCTTTGGCTACCATGAGAAACCAGCTTATTGGGAATGGTTGGAAGATCCTCTTCCCATTTATTTTGAATAGCCCTCATGATGAACAAAGCAATGTAGTAACCGAATGTGATGCAATATACTCATGTTATGACCATAAAATAAATCAAGTGGCTTACCCTCAACTGCTATTTTGGAATTTACAGCAGGCTGAAAATCCACACAAGTGTCCGGTGAGGTCCCTTCCTCATAAACCTCCTACAGATCTGATTTTTCCTCCATTATGGGCTGATCTGTTTTGTCTTCATGCTCCAAAATGATAATTGGATTACCCTCTTCCAATGCATCCTCTTTACCCTTATGCAAATCTGATTTTTTTCAACATTTAACCACACACACCCATTAGAAACCAATGAAACATCATTAAACATTAAGGAACTTTTACCTTGGGACTCATGCTCCATGATTTCCCTTTCCTTTCTAGGCTCATGCTTCAAACTTTCATCGAACCCTTGTGTCTCTAAGGTGTTGTTTGGAAAATCAGCCAAGAGATCACCTTTGACAATGGCGGTGGGTGCTTCTAGGGCTCCCAAAGGCTGATCCATCACCATAAGCAACTGTTGCGATGGTTCGTCCTCAATATGGTGAATATCTTCCTCCTTTGTCACCTCGGAAAGGGTTGTTATAGAGGGAAGTTGTATCTTCGAACTTCACCATGACTTCCTCTTCATCAAGCTTCATAGCCTCTTCTTGCTTTGCCAACAAGATGGGGCTCTTCTCCTCTAGGGTTGGGATATCCTTCCCAAGACCCTTGTGCATGGCTTGGGGCTTGGACCAAGTTCCAATACCCACTCTATCTTTCCTCCATCCTACAAACTTGGAAAATGATAGGGCATCATGAATAACTTCCGGAAGAGCTTGATATTCTTCAAAGCTAGCTGCAACATTATTAATCTTTGAAACCCTAGGTTCTTCCTTGGTTGTGATTTCCTTCTTAGCAATGAAGGTAGGTCTAGAGGGCCTTGATGAGAATGACCTCTCCCTACAATTATCATGTATTGTCAATGTTATGCGGGGACGCGTCCCCCCTTTTCCTTACATCTCGGACGTCAAAACGTCCCGAGGACATGGGGGCGAGGACAGACGCTTCCCCGACGTCCCGCTATTCCAAAAAAAGGGGGACATCCCCAAAAACATGGAACACACCCGAGACGTCCCAGGTGCAAGGAGTCGTTGGGTACGTCATAGGGGACATCGAGTGATGTCCCGGGGACATCACAACGTCCCTACGACCTCCTCGCCGCTTTTTCAACTTAAAACACAAGAAAAATACGATTTTTCTTATATGTTTTTGAGTTGCTACGCTTTAGAGGAAATTTTCTGCTAAATTTCATTTAGATTCAAGTAGAGAATTAAAGCCTAATTAACGGTAGAAGTTTTCCTCAGACTCTACCATTTTATCTTTTAATTCCTGCCATTTTTATAGGAGGTTGGAAGCAATATATGTGGCCTATGATGTAGTACACATTGAAATGAAGGACTTCTAAGGGATAGCCTTCTTATTGAGAAATTTATGAATCTCTGTAGTATACAAGCATTATATTTCATTTTCTTAATTAGCCACACTGTTGGCTAGATTTTCTGCACAGCTAAAAACCTAGGCAGTCATGAGATAAATCTCCCTCATTTACTGGTGAGGCTCCCGTGTAAGATGTTTATCAATTTAGTGGGTATGAATCCTAATAACTATTTGTGGGGTTTTACTTTAATTACAAAGCTCATGAACCATAGCTAAGCAATTCTGCAACAAGTAAGCATCGTTATGAAGTATTTTCAAAAGGGGGAAATAATGGAATTTGGGAAAGAAGAAAGGAAGATATGTAATTCAACCAATAGTTTACAAAGTTGGTTTCATACACATGGATTAAATAAACAAGTAGATCTCACAATATTCAGAAGTAAAGGAAAAGAAAAGCTTCTAATCTAAATCTCAGATAACACAAAGTTTATCTAAAGATCCATACAAAAGTAAGAAGCAAATGCACCGTGGACACAAAGTTCTCTAGAAATCTATCTTTATTCAATTCCTCAGCTTTCACAAAAATGACATCAAGGGTTGCAACACAAAGTTTGGAACTCAAGAATGTTGATTAACAAATTGTGATCCCTTCATTAACCCGTAGGCTTTTCCTCTATTTATAGTGTATAGAAGGCGCTACACCGCATGCGGAAGCTATAGAAAAGGGGACAATTGGCAATCCTTCTCCTAGAATCCCTCTTTGCATGACATGCATGATTTATAACTGAAAATAGAACCTTCTATTTTGCATGTTTGCCACCTATTTCCAAGTAATTGACTTCTTCCAGTAACTTGAAGTAATGGCTTTTATAGCCAATTACCTAAGTTTTACAATTTTAATTGATTGCTCAATTGCTTTGTCGGAGAAAATAAGAGAAAGAAGAAGAAAGAGGAGAAGAAATTAGAAGAAAGCTGCAACACTCTCAGTCTTGTTCTTCTTCCATACTCTGCATGCTGATCCAACTTGTATTGCACTTCTGCTTCATTCACTTTAGCAATGAATGATCTGAATGATATCTCTGCCTTGAATCTGAGATGTTTTTTTCTCCCATATGTTGTTGAATCCTTTCCTTCGATTCTCACCAAACTAGATTTGGAAGCAACTGACTGAGATTTGCTTGCGGGTGCTACCTCTGACCTGTCTTCCCTCTTGAAGCTTTTGCAGTTCTTCTCCAGTACGTGCACCAGTGCAATGTTTTCCGTAAACAATTCAAACAAAACTCGTCACCTTTTATTTTTAATTGCATATGAGTAATTTTAAATTCGGAAAACACTCCGGTGAAGACAAATACAAGTAGATTCAATGAAAGCTTCAACTGGAAGATTGGGAGCACCTGCACTGACTCTGAATGGAACTTTCCATGCAATGACTTCCACATGGACTACGTTAGAAACAAGAGGATGAATTTTTGCAGTAAGCCCTTGCAATTATGAGAGTTGGATCTATTTCTTCAATGTATATATTCAATGTATCAGACATTCACTTCTACTTTCTTCACCAATATGGGCATAAATGAAGTATTCCTGCAAATAATTCAGACAAGTATGCAATCCATAACATGAATATCTAATTTCTTCATCGAGATCTGATTATAAAGTTTGTTGCTCTCTATTTTTAGACTTTGCTTGCATGCCAAGCAAGCTAAAAATATTATTTTATTCACCCGTGCACTCACATCAACATGCAGATAGCTAGAATAATAAAAGGAAGCCTTTCCAACCCTAGGCGCCAAAACTGGATGCTTCCCACAATTAAAAGAAGTCAGCTTTTAGGCATTTAGCTATGCCAGAATGGGTCGCACTTTTTGGCTAGGAATTGTGGAAAAAACATGAGGGCAAGGAAGTGGAAAAATTCACCCTTCCAGGCAGCCCCAAAATTCCCACTTTTCTCTTAAGTGATTTGACTAACATTGTGGGAAAATTCAACCTTCCAGGAAGCCCCCAAATTCCCACCTTCCAGGTAGCCCCAAAATTCCCACTTTTCACTTAAATGACTTGACTTCCATCATGGGAATTTTTCACCTTCTAGCAACCTCCAAATTCCCACCTTCTAGCAGTGCCAAAATTCTCACTTTCACTTAAGTGATTTGACTTTCATGTTTTGCGTGGAAATTCAAGAGGAAGGGTAGCTTTGAAAAATGCGACTTGTATTATGAAATTGCTCTTCCCAAAAAGTGCGACTTGCATGACTTCTGCTTTTAAAGTTGCGTGAAAACTCATTAGACATTTTATTTCCATTTTTGGATTTTCGGTGAAGAAAACACAAGTAGAGAATAAAATTTTCCATTTTTGGAAAGGGTCTAGGAAGAAGAAGTAGAAGCAAAAACTTGCAAGTGCCATAACTTTCACTTCGTGGCTCCGTTTTAGGTGTCGTTTTTTCTAAAAGTGCATATTTTCTCGAGCTCTACACATTGGTGGCGGTATTTTTCTTATTTTCATAAAATCCATTATTGCACCTTTTTGGACCAAGCAACCTCTTGCAATCTCCTGAAGGAATCCTGAGCTCTGATCACCTTTAGACAGATTAGTAATTAAAAATACTGGATAGCTTTTCAAAACCCTAGGCCTCGGGAAAAGGTTTGGCAGGAAGAATGAATAGACTACGGGAATTTCCGGAGAAAACAAACCAAAACACAAACGAAAAGAAATAAAACAAAAGAAAAGAAGTTGCGAGCAATTGCTCGAAAAATTTCTCTGATTAGCTGATATGCAAAAAGTCTTCCCCGTGAATGTTCTATGGTAATAATGATGGGGTGAAGTGCTTTATATAACCTAAATCCTCCAATTTTAGCTCAATTTATTTTTAAAAGAACTTCATTTATTTAATAAAAATAAATAAAACACTTTGTGTATGAAGCGTCCGAGAAGGAATTGAGTGAGCTTTGCCATGTGGGTATTTTTCGAATTTGATTTTTATGACTCTCTGGGATACCTTAGAGCAATGCAAAAAACTGCAGGAAAAAAAAACACAAAACGACACATTACTTTGAAAAGAACAAAAAAATTTAAAAGGGGTAGTCCTAGATTTCAGGATGAAATCTTGAGGACACCACACACCACAGGCTTCACTTACCAAGGAAAAGGAAGACAAACCGTGAGAAGACAATTCAGTTTGTAAATGGTCCATTCATACTGTTTGTTGGCCTTGTTTAAACTAGTTGTAGGCTTCCCAAATCAATCAGCTAGGCTCCATCATCTGCTTACAAACACAGGGTCCCAATGTTCTGAATAATCAGCTAAACAATTCACTTAACAAACTAATCTTATTTAATTCTTGTTTTAATTTTTAGCTCTAAATCAAAACTTGGGTGGATCCATAAAAAGCACTGAACTACTGTTGTTGATAAATGATAATTAATATTGTTTGTTGGCCTTGTTTAAATTAGTTTTAGGCTTCCCTAACCATTAATGGTTTCAATCTTCAAACTTTCAATTTTAAGTCTTAGTTTATTGAATTATTCATGTTATATTTGTAAAATTAATAAATTATATATTTTTATTAGTTGTCCTCTTGCCGTCCCCCGCCGTCCCCAAATTTTCAAAAAAATTGCCTTCCCAAAAACCTAGTCCTGTCGTCACAGAGTCTTAGGTAATTATGTGTATTGTGCAAAAGCCCTTTCCTCCTTGAATGTCCTTCCCTTATGTAGATTTTGCATAGTGAGGGCAAGAGGGTCCAAGGTGTGCGCTAGTCTTTCTTGGATTTTCATCTTTTTGTTCATCTTCTCTTCACCTCGCATGAAATCCTTAGGCTAGGAAGACCGAAGCTTCGATACCACTTTGTAATATTCCTTTCTAGGGCTCAACCACACAAACAAGAAAAATCACACAAACCCCAAAAGAATACAATCTGATTTTTATAGCAGCAAACTGAAAATTGGAACAGCGATGTACAACAGTCTGATTTTCTAGGACAGCAGCTTGCAATGTACAATAATTTACCCAAATATCACTATGAAACTCATTGACAACATCTATAAGCCTTCTTAAAACAATGTAGGTCAATTTACACTATGAAATTCAATGACATGCACAACTGGAAATTAATTTAGCAACAGCAGAAGTACAGCCAATAGAAGTGACTGAAAATGAGGTCTCCAAACCCCAACAAATGACAAATATGCAATATATCAGCCTTATAAATATATATGAACTCAAATATCAACTTGAATGTAAATTTATGCCCTTGAAAGGACCCAATCAAACTCCTATACAGGTCACTCCCTAAGAGAGGGGCATAAAATAATACCAAAACCCTTGGTATTCCATCTTCTCAAGCCCTAGCTGCAAATCAACAAGATAGTCTTCAACGATGTCTTCAATCACCTCCAAATTGGAGAGTTTTCTATAATATCCCTTTTTCCCACTTAAGAGATGGAAATTGGTCTTCTTATAATCCCTTCTCCATGGCAAAAAAGAAGAAATGAAGGAGAAGACCCTTGAGCATCTCTCTAATATATTTTTGTTTAATATTATTATGTTTTCTTTAGTGTTCTTTTGTTCTACACAAGTCGGCCTTGTCTAAATAAGTTTTGGCGCCAAAGGATATAAAAGGAGAAGAGAGAGTTCATTTGCATCTAGCTTGGCGTATTTTCTCTATATTTTGGCAAAAAGAGCTTGTTGCTCCTTAGTCATCCACTTGGGGACGAAAACCCTCTTGTGAGGCCTTGTTGAAGGAGGAAAACCCTTCATTTGGCTTGGGTGAAGGACAATAATCCTTCATCACCATTTGGTATTGAAGAAGAAAGCTGATTTGAAGATCTTTTTGGCATTTCCAGATGTTATACTATTTTTCTAGGGTGGAGCAACCTACCTTGGGTAGGGTTTGAAGACATTGGCAAGGAATTTGATAAATCTGATTTGCCATATTTTTAAAGGCCGGAATCTTGAGTTGCATGATTTTTAGGACTTCCATATCAACATTCTATAATTAATTCATGGCCACAATTTCCGTTATCTGTTTCATTTGCAGAAGTGTGTTTTTCAATGTTTGTTGGTTATATTGGCTTCTAAAAATTCCATATATCATATATAAAATATTGGCAAGTTGTGTGGTGTTGTTTTGTGGTATTTTTGGCATCTTTTCGAGCAAGTATAAGTTGTTGGTTTTAGTGTTCAGTCTGCTGCAATTTTCAGTTTCAGATCTGCATATATAATATTTGATAAAACCCTCAAAAGGGTTATTACAGTGGTATCAGAGCATGGATTCTCAAAGGCCTAGGGTTTCAGTGGACAGATGGATGAAGGTGCAAGAAGGTATTTTCAATGAAGAGCCTAGGGTTTCGAAAGTCAACAAGGTGGTAACTCTCTTTGAGGAATATCAAGCTCTTCCGGAGAAGATCCGTGATGCCCTAACATTTTCAGAGTTCATAAATTTGGAAATAGAAAGAGTTTGTTACTTTGGTCCAAGCCCCGTGGCATGCACAAGGGTTTTGGGGAAAATACCCCTACCCTAGTGAAAAGGGCTCCACCTTGTTGGCCAAGCAAGGAGTGGCTATGGAGCTTGTTGAAGAAGAGAACATAACCCCAAGTTCGTTGGGAGATGATGGGCATGCTTATTGCCCTAAGGACAAGAAATTGGATGTTAAATCGCAGCAACAGGTCATTGAGAAGGGGCAGCCCTTGGGAGGGTTAAAAACCTCCAATCCTCTTGCCACACTTGATCACTTGGATGGGTCTCCTAACAACACCTTGGTGACACAAGGGTTTAATGAAATTGTGGAACACGAGCCAAGGAAGGAGGAACACACTATTCCAGATTTGCACCATGGAGGAAAAGAGCCATGAAGAATGATTCAGCCCCTACCTCCATTATTGCTCCAGATGGTCAACATGGTGAAGTAAGTATTGATCATTGTTTGACTAATAATGATGATATTTTTGCATTTGATGAATTTATAGATGAAAGAGGGGGTTGTGAACAAGAAAAGGTAGTGATAGGGACGGATGGAACCCATTTCCCAAGTGGAAATGATAAAAGTCAGCTCGCTGGTCCGTTTATAACAGCGGACAATAAAGAACCCAAAGACGAAAAATTAAACTTGGGTAAGAGCCACCAAGATATTCCAAGTACATGTGAACAAGGTATGATGGTTGTGCAAAGGGAGGAAGCTCCAAGTATCAAAGAGGATAAGGAAAAAGAGGATGAAAGTCTTGTTGCAAGTCCGAGGATCGAATACATTTCAGATTTATTGCTACCTAGTTCACCATCACATGGAGTTGATCATCATCATCAGTTTGGTACAAATATGGGCAGAATGAGGTGCACATTGAGTGATAAGGGATACTTACATCCTTTCCGGAAAACCCCAAGTTATGCATGTATCAAAACAAGTGTCACTCTAGGCACAAGAGCTGAGATTGAAGTAACAAAAGGTAACCTTCTTTCCAAGGCCCATGGTTTGCATACTAAGGTAACCATTTCCTCTTTTAGTTTGGTTGGCCATCCGCTTGATATACTTATGTTTGAAAGATTAATTTGGAGTTGTGTTGATAATACCTCAACAAGCCTTTTTGGGCCATGGAAATGGGAGAAAACTCCCCATAAAGAACAAGATGAAGGGGCTGGACTGTACCTAACAGCAACAAAAAGGTCAATTGAGGAAAATCTCAGCCCTACAAAAGCTCAAGAACATGGGGAAATTGTCAAGCAAAGAAGAAGGTAAAGAACTTTTGGTTGTTCATGATATTCCTTTGTTTTTTAATGGTTGCATGTGGCAAGATACTAAAGAATCTTGGAGGCATAAGAAAAATAATGGATATCATGAACAAAGGGGTAGGAAGGAGGTCTATGTTCTCTTTCTTATGTGGCTGCCATGTTCTCACCTTCACCATCCGCAAGGCCAATCAGTTTTGCAAAGGGGCCTCGAGAATGACACTCGGAAAGCAAAAGAGCATGAAGGTAAGGTGATTTTGAAATATTTTCTGAGTGTTGGTTCTAACTCAGAAATTCTAAGTTTAAGGAAGGTTAAGGGCAGCTCATGGCTCAAGAGAGTTTCGAATTCATTGCTCCCCAACATGCCAAAACAGTTCGCATTTTTAGAGAGGTATGCTAACTATATTACATTGCTCTATTCCATGTTATTCCTGAGTTTTTACTCTAATGATCAGCCTATGCCAAGTAAAGGGAAGATAAGAAGTGAATGGTGTAGCCAAGGGTGCAAGGATACTTGGGAACAACACCTAAATTGTTTTAGCACATGTATTGTTGGTACTATGGTGAGCCTTAAAAAGGGAAGAAGTCCTGATTGCACGGTCATAATTAACCTTGGAAGCTTCAAGGTCACCGATAGCATCTTCATGTTGTCAAATTTCATAAAAGGGCACAAGGTATGCAATGTTTTTCTTGACATTAAGCCTGTTGAAGTTAATGTTGCTTGGGGAATGCAATGGTTCCAATTTTTGGGAAAATTTCATTATGATACTCTTCTTCACATATCAGCCCTTTGGGAAAATTTATTTTTGGTTGGGCATGTACAAATTCAGCCACCCCATGTGTAATATCTCATTTTGAGATATTATCTAAATCTACAAATTAATTTATCCAATCGAAGTTAAAAGGACTAAACCCTCCTAGTTCGACCTCAAATAACCCAATGTCAGCTTCAATACAACCCAAATGGGGTTGGAGTGAGCCGAGGTGGTGGGTTAGATGGGAGAACTAGTTGGAAATTAATCTTCTTTAATTCAGAAATTAATTGCAGCAGTGGAAATAATTAAATTGCACCCAAACAACTAAAAACTTAGAAAATTCACAACTTCTTCAATACTCAATATTTTTCAATGAAATCAAGTGCAAATGAAAGTAGATATTTTTAGTTTTCCAAAGAACTATAAATCTGAATTTTCTGAACACTGTAACCACCTCAAATCTGATCCCAAAAACTGAATGCAAGTTGCTAGGGTTAGGATTAAATGCATAAATTAATATCAGCCCTTTTCCTTGCTTCCAAACCCTCAAAACATCATCCCACAGATCTGAAATAATTGTTTAATAACAGCAGCTTGTAGATCTATCAAAAGCACTTCAAAATATGATGCCAAAATACCCTAACCCAGTCGATTCACTCTAAATAAATTGCAGCAGTATTTATGAGCCCAAAAATCATTAAAACATATGCACCACACTTGGAAAAATATGCTAGAACAGATCAGATTGTAATCCCACTTCAAGAGCCACTAAAACATACCAAAAATATCTCTAATGCAAGTCGACTTGGCATAAAATAAATCAGCAGATCATAACCACCATAAAATCCTTCAATGAGCTCTCTAAAACCATGCAAATATGCTTCCAACAATAGGCGCCACACATAGAATAATTATATCATGCAATAATTATCAATGCAAAGCTTGAAAGATCTCACACACTCCACAAAATGGTGGTGTTGAAGAACACTTTTGTTTTGTGATCACAAATGGGCATACATCCCTCTTCAAACATGAAGATAAGTTTATCAAACCGTCAACATGTCTTCTAAAAGGATGCCTCCTCTTTTCTAAATTTTACAATTTGAATCTCTAATGTTTTCCCTCCAATTTTGGTGTCAATCTCTAGATAGGAGAGATAAATTTAAAAATAGTCTTCTTGGCCTGTAAAAGTCAAACTCCAATTCAAAATATTAATTCCCTCCAAAAACATATTTGAATTAAATGCAAAAGAATTAAATATTAATTATAAGCACATGTAGGAATCGACTTGCCCAAATAAATCAATTTTCCCCAAATAATAATTAAATAGCTCATAGAATAAATCAATTTGCTCTTAATTAAATCGACTTGCCCAAATAAATTAAATATTAATTTTAATAAGCACATGGGATAGTCGATTTTCCCCAATTAATTTTTTAATCCATGGGAAAGTGAATTGAAGGTTTTCAATATTTTATAATTAATTAATGTCCAAAAAGGGACATTACAATTTTTGGGAATTATTCATTATGATACTCTTCTTCACATATCAACCCTTTGGGAAAATTTATTTTTGGTTGGGCATGTACAAATTCAGCCACCCCAGGAGTTTAGAAGAAAAGTTAAGCTGTTGGTTTGGTTTCAATCAGATTATGAGTTATTTACAATTCCGAACAGCGATAAGAATGTTCCTTTTGAAGCTTCTAAAACATGGGATAATGGTCTTGAGGTTGTTGGGATGGAGGAAGGTAGTAGGACAACCATATTTTTATTTTCAAAACGCTGCCATAGGCTTTTGTATGAGCATTTCCAGCCATCTCTTTAAGTTCTTATCAGCTGTAATTTTGTGGCCAACTACCATAGCATGGATGGAAAGGGGAACTTTGAAGGTATGTCATGATTTCATCTATTGTACTCTCCTTTCTACTGCTGATCACAAATTTTCCAGCCATTTATTTACTTATAAGGTACCAAAGAAGGAGCTTCTAAGCACATGGTTGAAGATGTACCAAACACTTCATGGTTGTTATAATCACTTTGCCTCCCTCATTCAATCACTTTGGTGCTATTTCTCTGAAGGAATCAATGGTCTAAACATGGGAGAAAGATGGGATGGCAAATACTTTGACCCAAGGGTCAAATTGAAGATGGTTCCACCAAAAGGGTCTGCTGATTTATTCATTTTCAGTTTGTTTTTCTTGAAGCCTTGGCTCATAAGAAGACAATTCTATAGCTGGAGATTGTATTTTCTACACCATGACACTCTTGCACTATTTTGTACAATTGGAGGTGGGATTCTAACTTCCCTCATCTTGAATTTTGAAGAAGAAGAGCAAGGTTCTATTGGTGATTGGAAAAACAGAAAGGATATGGTGGGTTACCAATGCTTGGATGGTGATTATACAAAAAGGGAGCAACTGAAACTTATTTGGGATCCGAGCATTCTGCATTACTTGAGGACAAGCAATTTTGGGGAAGAAGGACTATAATGTCCCTTTTTCCCACTTAGGAGCTGGAAATTGGTCTTCTTGCCATCCCTTCTCCATAGCAAAGAAGAAGAAATGAAGGAGAAGACCCTTGAGCATCTTTCTATTATTATTTTGTTTTCTTTAGTGTTCGTTTGTTCTATACAGTCGGCCTTGTCTAATTAAGTTTTGGCACCAAAGGAAAGATATAAAAGGAGAAGAGAGAATTCATTTGCGTCTAGCTTGGCGTATTTTCTCTATACTTTGGCAAAGAGAGCTTGTTGCTCCTTAGTCATCCACTTGGGGACGAAAACCCTCTTGTGAGGCCTTGTTGAAGGATGAAAACCCTTCATTTGGCTTGGGTGAAGGACGAAAACCCTTCATCACCATTTGGCATTGAAGAAGAAAGTTGATTTGAAGATCTTTTTGGCATTTCCAGCTGTTATACTATTTTTCTAGGGTGGAGCGACCTACCTTGGGTAGGGTTTGAAGACATTGGCAAGGAATTTGATAAATCTGGTTTTGTAATCTGATTTGCCATATTTTTAAAGGTCGGAATCTTGAGTTGCATGATTTTTGAGGACTTCTATATCAATATTCTATAATTAATTTGTGGCTGCAATTTCTAGTGTGTATTTCATTTCCAGCAATGTGTTTTCAGTGTTTGTTGGTTATATTGGCTTCTAAAAATTCCATTTATCATATATAAAATATTGACGAGTTGTGTGGTGTTTTGTGGTGTTTTTGGCATCTTTTCAAGCAAGTATAAGTCGTTGGTTTTAGTGTTCAATCTCCTGCAATTTTCAGTTTCATATTTGCATATATAATATTTGATAAAACCCTCAAAAGGGTTATTACATTTTCGTTCTCCAATCTTCAACAAGGAAGGGTTTTGTCCTCCTTGCTTGCCACACTAATGGATTGTCGCCCCTTAGTGGATTTGGATTAGAGCAACCAGCTCTAGAACCAAGTATATAAAAAGTATATATGCCAAAAGATCCCAAAATGAGCCTATGCGACTCCTTAAATACCCTTATGGTGGTGCCAAAGGTCATAAGGGAGGAATTCCCCAAAACTAACCTCTTAGAAGATTGCTTTAATTTCAAATTTTCCTTTAAGAACCTTAGAAAAATATCATTATTAATTAACACCAAATTAATAATATTCAACACATTAATAATATCTTCAAACACCCTTTGCAAGCAATGTCAGCATGGAAAACAAACTAGAGGCAGATTCAAATCAAAGGAATATTCAACAACGAAGCCTTTGGAATTGATTCATACAGACTTGTGTGGGCCCACAAGAACTCAAAGTTTAAAAGGTGAGAGTTACTTTATGTTGTTAATTGATGACTATTCTAAAATGACATGGGTTGCTCTTCTAAAGGATAAATCTGAGGCATTTGAGAACTTTAAATTTTTTAAAGCATTAGTAGAAAATGAAACTGGGTTGAAAATTAAGTGCTTGAGATTAGATAAAGGAGAATTTCTTTTAGACCAATTTGGAGAATTTTGTGAGGAACATGGAATAAGAAGGCAACTTACAACTGCACAAACTCCACAACAAAATGGAGTTACTGAAAAAAAAAAAAAAGAACCGATTGTTCAAGAGATGGCAAGAACTGTGTTGAATGAGTCCAAATTGTCGATAGGTATTGGGAGAAGCGATTAAGATGGCGGTTTATATCCTTAATAGAGGAAAAATCAGAGTAAACAAGACCAAAACACCTTACGAACTATGGAAGGGTAGACCAGCTACCGTTAAATATTTTAGGGTGTTCGGAAGCAAATGTTATATTAAAAGAAATGATGAACATTTGGGAATGTTTGACTCTATATCCGATCAAGGTATTTTTCTTGGATACTCCTAAAGAAGTGAAGCTTATAGATGTTATAATCATGGAGAAAATTTGATTCTCGGTGATAAAGATGTTGGGGTGCAAACTCGACGGAGGATAGTAAGTACATCTGAGCGAGTCAATTTCTCTTTGTCATTAAAAATAGAGCCTAAAAATGTTGTGGAAGCTAGTAAAGATGAACATTGGGTCAACGAATGGAGGAACAATTGAATCAAATAGAAAAGAATGAAACTTGGGAACTTGTTCCAAGACAAAAAGACAAAAATGTGATTGGCACCAAATGGGTCTTTAGAAATAAGCTAAATGAAGATGGGGATGTAACTTGAAACAAGGCAAGGGGGTAGTATGCAAAGGGTATCCTCAAGTAAAAGGTATTGATTATGAAGAAACCTTTGCTCCTTTTGTTCGATTAGAATCCATTAGAATGTTTTTGGCATATGCTAGTTATAGAATTTCAAGGTTTTTCAAATGGATCTCAAATCTACATTTCAAAATGGAAAATTAGAGGAAGAAGTTTACATTGAGCAGACAAATGGTTTTCTATTGTCAGAAAACAAGGATTTTGTGTGCAAATTGAAGAAGGCACTATATGGGCTAAAACAAGCCCCAAGCATGGTACTCAAGACTTGACACATATCTTCTTCAACAAGGGTTCAAAAGAGGAGTAATAGATAGTAATCTCTACATTAAGACAGAAGGTAATCATCAATTGATTTTTGTTGTGTATGTAGATTATACTATTTTGGAGATGATAGAAAAATGTACCAAGAGTTTGCTAAATATATGCAAAATGAGTTTGAGATGTCAATGCTAGGAGAATTGTCATTTTTCCTTGGTTTATAAATTTCTGAATCTAAAAGGGAATATTTATCTCTCAAAGCATGTAAAGGAGATGTTAAAGAAGTTTGAAATGGAAGATTGCAAACTGCTCAAAGACACCTATGGTTACATGATGCAAGTTGACTAAGGATAATGAGTCTCGCGGCAAACCGGACTCTATACAGTCAATTATTGGCAACTTATTGTACACAACAACCTCTAGGCCGATATCATACAAGCTTGATTGATTTAGTTGCATGTTTCCAAGCAGCCCCAAAATAAACACATGTGCAAGCAAGCTAAGAGAATATTCGAGATATCTAAAAGGCACTTTAGATTATGGTTTGTGGTACCCAAGAGGTGCAAATTTCACCTTAACAACATATAGATGCAAATTGGGCAGGTGACATGGATGATAGGAAAAGCACAAGTGGAGGAGCATTTTTCCTTGGTGGAAATTTAGTGTCTTGGTTGAGCAAAAACAACCTTTTGTTTCCTTGTCCACAACTGAAGGCAGAATACATAGCAACAATATCGTGTTGCACACAAGTTCTATGGATGAAGCAGACTCTACAAGATATTAAGGTAGAAAATGATGATCCCATTTCTATATTTTGTGATAATACTAGTGCAATTAACATTTTGAAGAATCCGGTTATGCACTCCAGAACTAAGCATATTCCAATCAAATATCATTACTTGAGAGAGCAAGTAGTTGAAAAGAATGTTAAGTTGGAATATGTTGCCACAAAGGAGCAGATAGCAGACATTTTCACAAAGCCCCTCTCAAAAGGGACTTTTGAGTACCTTAGACACAAGTTGGGTGTGATACCCTTCTCATCAAGTCACTAAAGTCTCAAGGAGAAGCATCGGTTGGGGAGCACCGTGGACAACCCTTGGCCAATGTCGAGGCGGGAGTATAAAAAGGGGTAGTAGTACAACAAGAGGAAGTACAGAAAGAGAGTATTCTATTTTGAAGATGATTATTTCTTTGTAGGGTTGCCATCAATGACAAAGGGGGAGATTGTTGGAAATATTGTCATTCATGTCAAAGGAGTCATTAATGTCAATGGAGAATGCACAGTGATCAAAAGAAAAATAGCAGTGATCAAATTGATGTATTACAGTGATCAAATTTAATAACAGTTAATGTAATAATTATATACCAAAATGTGTGGCATTTATTCATTAACGGATAGCATTTATTTAATGGGCCAGCCGACCTCCATTAAGATTAAATGATTTATTTTTATGTGGTCAAACTCCCTTGAAGAAGGCCGGCCCTGTTGGGTGAAGCGTCTTGGGTGAAGATTCATGGCCATTCGAAAGGGCATTTTTGGGCTATAAAAGGAAGATTTGTTGGATGGAGGAAGGGCAGATTTTGAGCAAATATCATTCGGAAGAAGAGCAGAATTTTATAAGTGTGAAATAAGAGTTATATCTTGAGAAGACAAGCAGATTTGTGAAGAGGAAATAAAATTCTCCATCATTCGTTGAAACAGCAACACTACGAAGGTGGTATCGTCATCGGTTTGGAGGTTGGTGCCTCATAAAACGAAGAGATTGGTGTCTCTTGTTGAGTTGGTGCTCGGCGAAAAGATTGGTATCTAAATTGCTAAGTTGGTGCTTGGCATTGGGGATAGGTCTCTCCAGGTAAGTTGGTGCCTACACAAATTGTAAAAGAGATATATATATATATAAGCAAATATTTTGTCATTTTTTACCGAAAGGATTTCCACGTAAATATTGTGTTCCTTTTGTGTGGCATAATTTGTAGATCTTCTCGAGATTGTTGTTCTTACTATTAAGGTTTTGAGTTATTAAAAGTTTAGCTTATACCGATCCACCCCCTCTCAAAATAAGTGTGTTTAACGGCTTAAATAAGAGAACCATCAAGAACCAAGACCCATTCCAAGGATAGATGAATTGATTGATGAGCTACATGGAGCGGTCTTCTTTTCAAAGTTTGATTTGAGGTCCGGTTATCACCAAATCCAGATAAGAGAGGAATATGTGTGCAAAGCAACATTTAGATGCCACTACGGACACGTTGAGTTCCTTGTCATAACATTTGGCTTGACTAATGCACCGCCACCTTCCAGGTCATGTATGAACCAAATATTCGGTGACTACTTAAGGAAATTTGTGCTTGTCTTCTTTGATGATATTTTGGTATATAATAAAACATGGGAGGAGCATCTTGACATGGTGATGGTAGTTTTAGAACAACGGTCCTTATTTGCAAAGAGATCCAAATGTCAATTTGGTTTGAACAAAATTTTGTATCTAGGGTATATCATAAACTCTTAAGGGGTACGTGTGGATCAACGAAAGATATAAGCCATACTTGATTGGCCACCCCCATCTCCATTTCATAGCTTAGAGGGTTCCTTGGGTTATGCAACTACTATAGAAGGTTTGTGAAAGGTTTTTCTCATCTTGCAGCCCCTCGAATTGATTTAACTAAGAAGGGTACATTCAGTTGGTCACCTTTAGCTCAAAGAACATTTGATAAGCTCAAGGAAGTCATGTGCTCATGCCAAGTACTTCATCAGTATGTAGTGTCCCCGAATGGACATTTTTAACCCCAAACAGATTTGAGCCAAATCCCACACCCAAATACAGATTATAGAAAATATATCAAATATTTATAATGCAGATCTGATTTTTATACATAAATGGCGACTTGGCTAGAGTATGAGACTCATCCAAAATAGAAGATAAATCACTATATTTTTACCATAAATTGATCAGCTGAATTTATTAAGCCAAAACACAAGATCAATACCAATTTTGGGACCCAAAAGGAGGCTGAAATAATTTATTAAAAATCTGCAAATGCTCGCCTTCAGACTCAGTCGTAAATATGATATTTTTGAGCCAAAATCCCCTCCAAAAACATTGATTTGGATAACTAAAAATCTGCAACTAGAACAGCAACCCAAATCTAATTTTTAGCAGCTCAAAAAAACCTCCAAACAGTCCTCTATGCAAGTTGCACCACCTAAAACACGTTGGAAACAAAGAAGATATGCACCAACAAATTCTCTCCTTCAAACCCTTGTCCAAATCTGCAAAATTACAGCCTCAATACCGCTGGAGAATTGTTCGAAAACATAGATAAATCCTTGATCTGCAATGAAAACCCCCGAATGGAGAATCTTCTCAAATAGAAGAAAAGTTTTCGTTCTTCTCCTAGACCTCAAGAGGGTTTTCATCCTCTAGAGATTTTTATTAGATAAGGCAAAAACAGGGATCGGCTCCCAGGGGCCATACAAGAGGGTGGAACAAAAAGAGTAACCAAACCAAAAGAGTCCCAGAAAATGAGTTAAAACATCTTAACTCTTACAATGCAAACTGGACCCCAGAGAGGAAAACCCTAGAGACGGACAGAAAAAAAAACAACTAAGAACCAAAAGTTCGCCAAAGTTCCACCCACAGATTAGAGAGGGCACCAACAGACTGCAACACCCAACCAAGGAGCACCAACCAAACCACAGGAAACCAAGGGATCAGGACCCGCCATGACTATCCATCTCCTCCTCAGAGCTACTGATCCTGAGGTTGAATTTCCTTCTTTTGTTTCCTGATTCCATCATATCCACCCTGTCCAACAAAACCTTCACTTGATTTTCTAGCTCGTTAACTCTATGTTTAGTCTGAACTTGATCAGTGACCATTTTCTTGGAAATATTGATAATGTCCACCATAGAATCTCTTTGGCCAAAGCACTAGCATCCTCCATGGCCTTCAGGACACCCTCCAGGTACAAAATTTTCCTATTCCAATCCTCAAAGACATTAGGATCACCCACACAGGCGTATTCCTGAAGCACTGGTCTCCCCAGGGTCACCATCTTTACTGACTTTTTCCCAATTCTTTTCCACATCGATACCCTTGCCCGCCTTCATTTTTGTGAGGCAAACAACGAGGGTGACATCGTCCTCCTCAGCATACTCATTCATCACTAGTCCTCAAAGGAGGAACCAGGGTCGGAGTTCCATTCTCAACCAGCAGGAGAATCAAACCTTCGTGCAGGGGAAGCTCAGCCTTGTCCTATTGAAAGGCCATCAAAGAATTCGTGAGAGAGGTAGCAAGGAAGAAAGGAATATTGATCATCACCTTGTGCAAACATGTTGAGTAGGGTCATATGGTGGGTGTAGATCTTTCTGTACTTGCCCTCCAAAGTGATGTATTTCATGAGTTGGAGGCAGACATCCTTCCACACACCGGGGATGCAAGAACGGGCGATACCATCCGTGAAAAACTAGCATCTCTCTTTGCCAACAAAAACCCATCAATCTCCAAATCCCTGCATTTTCTATCCTTATAGAGCTTCAAACCTTCCGTTTTCATTTCAATAATCCTGCAATGTTGGTCTTCGAGACCTCGACATCCATGCCGCGAATATGAAAGACCCCCTCCTTCCAGGCAATGCCAAAATATTTTGACAGAATTGAGTCATGACCATGTAATTTGGTAATGAAATTGCAAAACCCCTACCTTAAGCTTATTCCACAGACTCAGATTGTTCTCTTCAAAGTTTTGGCTAGCAGGCTCCACCCTGATTCTGTCGCCTCCCATTTTAGTTTTACCAAAATTCCCTTTCAACCGACAGCACTCCACACACAACAACAAATTCACCCTTTCAAAAAGCGAGCAACAAATATGATTAATTTGAAAGTTCCCAGGGTACTTGAAATACTTACGCTGCTCGTGTCACCATTATGAAACTTAGCGCCCCTTTTCCTTAATGATTTCATCATTAATACTAGAGGGAAGCTTATCTCCGACGCCCCATATCTTGTACTCATGGCTTCAGACACCTATATTTGCCATCTTGTCCGCACAAATATTTCCATGTCTCCACGTGTGATTAATAGAAACTTTATCGAAATCCTTAAGCATTTCCTTGATGTCTTGGATGACTTCAAGAGGTTTTCATCATTTGAAGTATTTTGCAAAGCTTACAAGCTCAGACAAAAATCAGAATTTGTATAAAATAAAAGAGATATCTCTCCAAGCCAAGTCAACTTGCTTTTATAGGAAAACTTGGCTTAGTAGCCACCCACAACCACCAATCAAATGCCTTTCCCGCATTTAATTCTTTCTTGGCATTTATTTAATCCCCAACATGGGTCGTATTTTTCCCCTAGGGAAATAAAAACATAAAGTGACCTTTTCTTTTTCTTTTTTTTTTCTAATTTCACTTTATCTTTTCTCTTTTATTTTTATTAAGTCAATAATAAATTAATATAAGTGCTTTTTATAAAGTTTCTTTTTATGCACTTTATAATAATTTATTAAGACTATAGTTTCTCTTTTTATCACCCCTTAGCCATCGGGAAACAAAATTGGGCTAAGGGTCTTCTATCGGGAAGGGGATATTACAATCCTCCCTTCCCCAAATTGTTTTCCCTCAAGCAATTGCAACTCTTACACCCAAGTGCCATACGCAATAGATAGAATGCAGATCAGTAGTGCTCCACAAGTCTTGATCTTGTACTGTTAAATGAGAGAGCTCTTGCCAAAATATATAGCTCTCCTGATGCTCGTAGACATGAACTTGGATCAATGGTTCAACATACTCCATATAGTAAACTTCATCCTTTATCTTATCATGCTTCTCCAACACATGCTTATTAGTTGAACCAAGAATATTATGAAGGAAGAATGTGGTTATCCTGTCTAACATCTCTTGCAACTTGATTAGAGGATAGTCATCTTCACTCATCCAAACATGTGCATGTTGTCCAAGATGATAGGAATATGGCAACAACATAGGATAACTCAACAAACTAGAAAAATGGTAACCACTCTCATACCTTAGGATGCCAAAGTCATGAATGCTCCTTGAATTCAACTCCTCTTCATTAACAGCAGATTGCACCTTGTTTCTTTGAAGACTTTGAGGACCAAGTGCCCTCACTAACCCTTCCAAAGGTTCCCTTATGTTGCTGATATAAAAATCAGTCATGTCCTTCATGAAATAAGCTCTATCACCTCTCTTTATGACTGCTGTTATGAACAGTCCAGCAAGCTGAAGATGATAAAAAATATTCTCTTACCCTTTTTAGCAATCAGAAAATCAGCGTTAGTACCTTGAGAGGTACTCTCCCTTCTTGCACCGGAGTCTCCAAAGAAGAAACCATGCTTGCCCACACTTGTAATCCCAAAAGACAATTCTGAATTCCTTCTTTCCCTTATGAAATCAGTCACAAAATTTTCAAAATCAGAATTGATAACTTTGGACAAATGCAACATATTACCTGGATCCCATACCTTATAGTGCTCATGAACACTTATATCATGAGAGGTCTTCCATCTTTGCTTCTTTCCACTGCTATCTTGCCACACATTAGTCAAAGAATGTACCCAATTCAAGAGTGGAACATTGTACCTCAAAATTCTAAAAGTAGGATCAGCAGCTGATTTCTCTTTTTTTCTTGCATATCTATCATCCTTGGACTCTTTGTTGTTGATAGAGTATCCCTTAGGATGTTTCCCATTTGTGTCATATTATGAAGCATAAAACACTTGTTAAAAACACAAAATGACTCACCACTATCTATTGTTGTGTTTGGATCAGCAAGTTGCTTGTTATCTCCTTTCCTTTCATCATCTTGCTTCTCATGTACCTCCTCATGTATTGTTGTTCCTGACAAGGCAGCCAACTGAATACTAACATCCATATTCGGAATTTGGGCTTTAGCCACAAAACTCTCTTCCCCAACTTGTAGATCTGAATTTTCTTCCTCCTTGGGGTATACTCCATGATTTCATTTCCTGTTACTTCACCACCATGCATGCAATCATTAGAAGGCAAAGAAACATTTTCAATTAATGAGGCATTTTACCTTGCTCATCCTTGCAATCTTGCACATCAAACCTTTCTAGGAACCTTTGGGTGAAATCTTCAAGGGAGGCAATGGATTCGACCCCTTGGGTCTTCAACAAATGATGCCACCACTTATGTGCTATTCCATCCAAGTATCTAGAGATGAGCATGAGGGCATCATCCTGACACATAGGATTCCATCGCAAAAATGTCTCAAATTCCTTCAACCAAGATCTAGCAAAAATTTCATTAGTACCATCAAAAAAGGAACTTGGGTCCACTTCATATTGAATATTTCTAACCTCTAGCTTCCAAATCTGATAATTTCTCTTCTTTCCTTCACAGGCTGGGAGGATACACTACTCTGATACCATTGTAGTGTCCCTAAATGGACATTTTTCAACCCCAAACGGATTTGAAGAAAATCCCACACCCAAATACAAATTATAGAAAATATATCAAATATTTATAATGCAGATCTTATTTTTATACATAAATGGCAACTTGGCTAGAGTATGAGACTCGTCCAAAATAGAAGATAAATGTAATATCCCCTTCCCAATCGAAGACCCTTAGCCTATTTTGTCTACCCGACGGCTAAGGGAAACATATAAGGGTGACTTAAGTTATTTTTTAATTATTATAAGTGCCCGTAGCAAAGGGAAAAGTCCCCGTAGCAAAGGGAAAAATATGTAAACACTTATAATAATTTAAATAACTTAATATTATGGCAAGTCTAAGTTAGAAAAAGGTCCAAATGTAATTTTTATTCTCCCTAGGGAGAAATGGCGACTTGCCTTAGAAGGGGAAATGAGAACTTAGAAAGGATAAAAGCCCATTTCATTGTGTATTCCCTCTAGGAAAGATGCAACCAGCTTTGGGAGGGAAAATAAGTATTAAAAATCTTTTGTATTCACCCAAAGGGAAATAGCGATTTGTCCCGAGAAGGGAAATGGAGGGCAGAAAATGCATAGAGAAATTCAATGAATGTTGATTGGATGTTTAAGAGGTTGCCTTTGGTTCTCTTTTTCCTTTATAAGGAGAAGTCGACTTAAAAGAGGTCATTTTATACTATGATCATTTTTATAATTTCTTATTTGCATTTGAAGCCTTGAGCTTTTGCAAAAATATTCTAAGGACAAAAACCCTTAGGATTCATCCCTCTTGTGGACAAAAACCCCAAGAGAATGTGAGGAATTTTTATTCAGAAATTCTATTGAGCTTACACAGATTTTAGTCATTTCCAACAGTTGTACGAAGGATTTTTTGCAGATTTCTAATCAAGGGTTTGAAGAAATATTGCAGCAGTGTTTATTCTATTTACCTCTAGTGGAGCGACCCATATTTTGGATGTATTGATGACATTCTAAGGTGTTTATGGACTATTCTGAGCTGCTGTTATAAAATCAGGTTTTTATGAATCATCTCCAATCATTTTCTGAATTTTTGGATAAATAAAAGTGTCATTTTTATTCACTTTCAAGGGCAGCAAGTCTGCAGACTTATATAAATTTTTGCAGCCTATTTTACCTTCAGAAAACTGTATTTTTATGCATGCATGAGCTGTTAAAAATATAGAAATCAATTTGGAGTGAATGGGTATGAATGTACTTGTTGATTTGTGTGGATTCCTCTTAAAACCCTAGTCGCATTTCTAGGTTCATTCAGATCTGCAGAGTTTTAATTTGATAAATATTTATTCTATTGCTACTTTGGGGATTGGGTCTACCATAAAATCCAGCTTGGGTCAAATATGCCCATTTGGGGACATTACAATAAATCACTATATTTTTACCATAAACTGATCAGCTGAATTTATTAAGCCAAAACACAAGAACAATACCAATTTTGGGACCCAAAAGGAGGCTGAAATAATTTATTAAAAATTTGCAAATACTTGCCTTCAAACACAGTTGTAAATATGATATTTTTGAGCCAAAATCCCCTCCAAAAAGTTGATTTGGATGACTAAAAATCTGCAACTAGAACAGCAACCCAGATCTGATTTTTAGCAGCTCAAAATACCTCCAAACAGTCCTCTATGCAAGTCGCACCACCTAGAACAAGCTAGAAACAAAGAAGAGATGCAACAACAAATTCCCTCCTTCAAACCCTTGTCCAAATCTGCAAACTTACAGCCTCAATACTGCTGGAAAACTATTGGAAAACATAAATAAATCCTTGATCCGCAATGGAAACCTCTATATGGAGAATCCTCTCAAATGGAAACCCCTGGGTGATAATTTCCCTCATATATTCCTAAAGGGTTTCTATTGAATTATTGCCCTTTCCAAGCTGCACTCATAAAAATCAGATTATTGTACAATGTTGTTCCATTTTTCAATTGGCTGATATAAAAATCAAAGTTTATTTCAGTTTGGGTTTGTGTGATTTCATTGTTTGTTTGGTTCATTACAAGTTGCTATAAAAGCTAAAGTTCCAAAAGAATACTATTGCAGAATTATAAGTACATACCAAAACACAAGAATAACAACTTTATAATTTATTGCATAAGGCAGTGCTCAATAAAATCGCTTAGTACAAGGACGACCTATAACATGAACACCCTTACTCGACATTCATCTTTCTATTTTAAGACAAAATACCCAACAATTTTCAGTTACACAACCATCACCTACAACCGAACATAACTAAGGACTCGTTAATATTCTATCGAAAGCCAACAACAAAATAATAACAACATAACAAAGTCAGCTACCAAAACATGCTTTTTATTAAATGTTGATAATAATGACAATATTGGCATGACAACCTACGAATACAATACTTGAAAAAGGTACCATAATAAAAATTGAAGAATTTGTTTGTAAAATATTGAAGAGATGTTGTAGAGATCATAGAAGTGAGTTTGTACCACACTAGACAATTATTTTGAAATGATTTGGAATCATGGTGTTTTTATAGTTGAGATCTATTATTTGCAGGTCTGAATTGATGTTGTGTAATTTCTCTTGACCCCACAATGGTCACCTTTTTGTAATGTTGTTCCCGAAACATGTTTATTATCAGCTACCAAAAACATGCTTTTTACTAAATGTTAATAATAATGACAATACGAGCATGACGACCTACAAATACAATACTTGAAAAAGGTACCATAATAACAATTGAAGAATTTGTTTGTAAAATATTGAAGAGATATTGTTGTAGAGAGATCATAGAAGTGAGTTTGTACCACACTAGACAATTATTTTGAAATGATTTGGCATCATGGTGTTTTTATAGCTGAGATCTATTATTTGCATGTCTGAATTGATGTTGTGTAATTTCTCTTGACCCCACGATGGTCACCCTTTTTGTAATGTTGTTCCCGAAACATGTTATTATTGATTGTGGATATTGAATACAATTCTGCTATTTAACTATGTTGCCAGAAACGGAAATAAACGGAAACGTGTACGCGAAACGCGAAACGGCAATTTTCAAAAACCTTGATACGAAACGCAGTTAGAAACGTCTGTCAGATAATATATTATTAAAATATATATGTGTGTGTGTGCATAGTACTCATTTTAAAATTGTACTCCATACACCATAAGTGATAAGAATAACTGATAAAACACTCAAAATATTTTGTATTCATTGAAATTATACATTATTATGTATACTTATCTCTAGGAGACTAGGACGTTTGAAGGAGTTTCCGTTTCAAACGCTTTAAACGGAAATGGGGGCCCTAGGCGTTTCCTCAGTAATGAGCTATTTAATTTACTTAACATTGTGTTGGGTATGGAATAATACCCCATTTATAATAATTAAGAGTCAAGGAGATCTTGGAATATGTGGAGAGTTATGTTGTCGAAGCGGTATGGGTACGGTACAGCATTCGAAACGTGGAAACATCAATTTTCAAAAAAACCTTCGTTCATAAAACATTACGGAAACGTCCGTACAATATATTATAAAAAAATTAAAAATTAAATTTATATATATGTGTGCATAGTACTCATTTTCAAAATTTTAGTCCATGGACCATAAGAGATAAAGCACTCAAAATATTTTGTATTCATTGAAGTTCTAAAGATTCATCATTCAACATGGTTACAATTTCAATGTTTCATATATACATGATTATAATCTAGATTCTAGAATATATCATCTAGATTTTCTTTTAGTTTGTTTGATCATCATCCGAGAACAGATTATTGGTTGGCAAACATTTTATCAAGCAACGGTTTTACTATCCATATACATTTCCACAGAGATCCTACTGGTCACTAATCTAAATGTAACAAAGAGGTTAACAATGAGAATTTGTCCCAGATGCTGACACAGTAAGCTTCGCAACTCACTTGGCACTTAACACACTAAAAAAGCCACACTTGGCACTTAACAGTAAGAATAGCTATTTACTTGGCACTTAATAATAATATTTTCAGCTCTATGAGGAAATTGAAAAATATACAAGCGTTAATATCTCATCTATTCTTCTTTTACTTGCTCCATAACATTCTGTAAATCCCTCTGGTAGTTTTGGGAGATTTTGTTCTCCATCGGTGCAAGTAATCTGGACATTTTGGAAAAGACGGTAGACTAGCTTACAGCCCTCGGCAATATTTTGCCATTTAAACAAGAAACTGTTTCAGAAAATCCAGGATAGACTGCCTTCAATCCATTACAATATTTTGTCGTGAGAATAAAAATAAATTGTTTCTTAAAATAATAAAATAAGACTATTAATATAACAAGAATAACTAAAGGAAACGTGCGAGAAAAAAAGCAAGAAGAACGTTTCCTTCATCTCTTGGACATATTTGGAAATGTTTGGGATGTTTCGCACGTTTCGTACATGATTCCATACCGAAAACATTTCAAGCAAGGTACGGGGTTGGGAATATTTCCTAGCAACATAGGTAGAGAGAGAAAGAATAAAGAAAGACTAGAATGTACAAAGAACAAATGACGAGTAACTGTAATGCACATGTTCTTCGTTGTGTGTTCGCCTTTTATTCTCATGCCGAGATTCTCACAAAATGGTTGAAGTGGTTACAACATTTAATGTGAGAGATGGTTACAAAATGATCGAAGTGGTTATAACCATTTATTAGTTAACATCCATCCATGATGAACTACTCCCACTATGCTCCATCAAGTTGTCTCTCGTGAGGGTAAATTCCCGAGATCCACATACTCCTAAACTATCTCGACAGCCATCCATACCAAGTCTTACCTACATTGGATCCCTTATTGTTTTCAATGTGTGAGCCTTCTTTTAAAATATGTATTCTCTATCGGTGAGTTTATCACTTTCAAAGATCCGGTGGATTTTCAACAAAGTGGCTACATTAACTTCATATGATTTGTCTTTCACATGGATTTTTACTTTTCAAGTATTAAAGTTGAGACCAAAATATTTGTCTAATGGAATTTTGAAAGATCCCAAACCCCTTTGCTTTTTTTTTTATAGATTGTTCAGGCTTGGAACTATATTGATAATGTCAAAGGAAACCATAGAACACCATTCTCATACTGCACCAACAAATTAAATAAAACAAACCCTGCAAGTCGGATAAATACAGAAAATGCACCTAGGGTTTAAACAAGCAGATTTCTTCACAAATAATTCAGCCGTGAATTTAATATTGATTTATAATGGCAAATATTTACGGCAAAACAACCAGAAGTCTGCAAATGGATTGATAACAAAATATTGCCCAAAACCGTGTCATAATTTATTCAAACCAAATCGATTTGATATATATTTGTGGCTGGAAGATACAATAATAAAATAGCATGGAAAATACCTCGCCATCGCATAAAACAACCGTAGAATAAGCCCCCACTGAAGTTACTTGAATGCTCTCACTGCAATTTATTTCTCTTTCTGACACTATTGGAATGATAAATAACCTGTGAATACAATGAAGTTCCCTGAATAGAAACTCCTCTCACTTCTCCTGGGGTTTCCGTCCACAAGAGGAATAATCCAGAGGGTTTGCGTCCTTGGATTTTTTATCTGCAAAGCTTCTGCCAACTGCCGGGAAGAAAAATAATAATAATCTGGAATGCCCTGGCACAAGTCGCACTTTTCCCTTATAAGCCAAAAACCCTTCCAAAATGCAAGTCACACTTTTCCCAAGGAATATAATTAATTTTTAATTAATTTTTTCCATCCCCAAAGCAAGTCGCACTTTTTGCCTAGGAAAGCACATTAAATAATTTATTAATTTATTCCCATGTACTTTCCTAAGTCGAAGTCACTTATTAAGTCTATTAATTCATTATATGTGCTTTTAATGATAATTTATTTTATTTTAAGCACGATATAATAAAATTAATAAACCTAAGTCACCCTTGAGCTCACCCCTTTGGTCATCGGGTAGACAAAAGGGCCAAAGGTCTTCGATCAAACTATTCGAGAAAGAGGGACATTACAAATTTCCATTCTAGAACAAAATACCTCAAAAAATAACCTTTTCCCAAAATATATAATGACCCACAAATTAATGCAAATAAATTTTTAAAAACTGATTTTTTTAAAGCAAAGAAAGGAAAATATACCAAGCGTGTTTGTGCCTAGGCACTGGTCAGTGACCAAAAATTGACAAATTGTGTACCCTAGCAAAGTTGAATGACCCTTGAAAATTGCAAATCTACAAATGCATGACCATATTTTCTTTGTTTTGCACTAGCTACCTTCAAAATCACTTTTTTCTCTTGTGATTTTGGATTGTGTTTTCTGCGAAAAAAAGCGTGCCCTAAATCATGTCTTTCTCTATCGTGCATTTTGCTCGTCACATTTTTCCTAAAATGTCTTATGTCCGTGCCTAATCGCACGAACAACCTCAAATAATTCTTCAAAATGGCAAATTTCAATTTTTGTGCCCTAAGACTTCGAAGGCACTAAAATTTGTCTAAAAACACAGCCAAAATTGTGCCCTTGAATGGTGTTTTCATAGTTTTTGTTTTTAATTTCACATTTTTACAATGGCGTGGTTATGTTCATCAGTAAGTTCCCTAACTCGAAACTGGGTCATTTTTGCACTTTCTAATGACTTTTTTTTCCTGCGCGTATTGTTCGTTGCCCTCCAAAGATTGCTTTGCTCTTGCATCTATTATTCGAACTAGTATTTTTCTCTTTCATGCCCTAATAGACCCAGTTTGAACTTCTTCCCTTCTCTTTCTCCTTGTTTTCCCCGCTCTAAAACCAATCTTAGAATATGTGGTGAGAGAATAAAGAAATAATAGAATGTACAAAGAACAAATGAAGAGAAACTAGAATGCACACGTTATTCATTGTGTGTCCGTCCTTTTATTATGTTAGAGATGGTTACAAAATGGTCGAAGTGGTTACAAGTGTTTATTAGTTAACATTTAACTAATATTAACATAACACTAATCTATAAGCCTTATATTCTAGTAGGAGAGCCTATAAAACATACACATGACCCAAAGTTTTTCCGAATGAGAAAGAGGCTAGGTGGTGAAAAGTTCGTGGATTTTCTAAAAGTTCAACTTTCCTCCTCCATGCTAACTATGCTTAGAGGTGCTTGTGTGCGCTTTTTGGGTCCCCTTGTCTTGTGATTATTCATCATTGTGCATGAGTTAAAAATTCACATAGAAATGACTACTAATGAAAAATAGTTATCAAAGGGCTAGAGTGATGAATATAATATACCGCACGTAGTGAAAATGCCAACAAAAATCAAATATCCTTAACATTACTACGCTATGGAAACTCTCATATATCTCACATTTATAATAATTGTGAGTCAAGTAAGGCTTGTAAGGCATACATCTAACAAAACTTTTCCAATTGGGAAAAGGTTAAGAGGGTGAAAAGTCCAAAGCGGTAGATTTTCTAAAAATTACCATTCACCCTTTCCCGACCTCCACCCTACCGCAATCAAACTATTGAGAGTTTATATTGTGCATCGCAAGATTTAATCAACTCGGCGAGCTATATTGCTAGCTCAGTGGGGTGATCAACTCCCCACCGAGTTGATCACCAAGTTATCCTCAACATTCGGATCGATTTGCATATATTTGGATCAATATTGCATTTGTTGCCCAATATTCGGATTATCATTGCAATGACCATAATCCACTATGTTCGGGCTTTATCCCATATAACTCGGCATATGACTCAGTCGGATTATATTACCAGCTCGACACCCTTATCACCTTAGGCACAGCGAACAAACCCCACCTAACTCGGCGGTATCCCATACAAATCGGCGGGTATACAATTCAAACCAACATACAACTCACCATCCAGCAATGCCAGCTCACCACAATTGCGTGGCAGTCCAAAAGGGAATCAGATGTGGCTTAAGCCACGAATTAATAGGCAAGAGCGCCTATTCTAAACACTATACCTACCTTCCATGCTACAAATGTGGGATAATACCCACTTCGGTACAAACAACTCGGCAGCAAAGGTGTAGGAGGCGGGATTCGAACCCCGACCTCATGCTTAGCAACCAAAGCAACTCGCCAACTCACTAAGGCAGCTCAACATGGTAGAGAATGAGCTCAGCCATATTTAAACAGACACAAGGAGCAAACTGTGAAAAGAGAAGAATAGGGGCAGTTTGTAGAGAACTTTGAGTAAAAACCAAAATTGCTCAAATTCCGAGAGGAATCCAAATATGTAATTTGTTTTCCATGAAGTGCTACCTATTTTCTGTTGTAGGTGATTTTCCATCACATTTGCACAAAACGGGCATTGGGAGCAAGCAGAGATCTGAATTTTTTTGCACCTACGGGCTGATCCAGTCTTGGTGAAAAAAGGAAGTTGCTCAGAATTTCATGAGGATTCCAGAAATGTAATTTGTTTTCATGTAGTGTTTATAAATCTCCATTTGTAGGTTTTTTTGGGCACAGTTGCAAGGAGATCACACTGTGAAGACACTGTAGTAGGGGCCACGGATGGACTTGGGAACAGTTTCTGGTAAATTGCAGAGTTCCATGAGGTCTGGTATCAGCCCATTTGCAGGTATAAAGGTCTATTTGTCATTATGGAAGGGTTAATTGTACTTCTTTGGGCAATCATAGATCGATTCTCTTTTCGAGAATCTAGAGACGTAGCCTTCGAGTGAACTCCGTCTGTTATCAATCTTGTGTTGTGGATTTTATTTCAGTTTGAAGATGAAGCTTTTGATCAGATAAAATTCAGTTTTGAATGTTTAATTATTTGACTAAGCAATCATCATTAAAAACGGGAAAATGGATTAAAATTTCAATTTCATTATCCATAATCCACAATTGCACATTTCAGTGTGGTGAATGAAATTCAAACTGAGGTGCAAATCAGATAAAGGAATTAATCAATTTTGGGGTAATTGAACCAATAATTTGATGTTGAGTTCCTAGTATCCGAAATTTGAAAAGTACAAAAAAATAGTACCATTTTCGGATCAATTTACATGAGTTAAAAGATCATAGAGAAATGACTACGCATGGAAAATAGTCCTCAAACTGAACAATTAAGTATTAATATACTCCTACATCGTGAAAAATGAAAATCCCACAAGATTCAAATTCTAAATAGTACTGCACTACAGAAACTCCCACTGCTTGAAAACAAACATTGTGTCGGATATGGAATGTTCCACATGAAACATAATTGAGAGTCGAGGAGCGCTTATAAGACATACACGTGACCAAAATCCTTGCCAGTTGGGAAAGAGGCTAGAGGGAGAAAACCCTAAAGTAGTAGATTTTCTGATTTTCTGAAAATCACAATTCCTCCCCCAAGCTAGCAAATGCACAAGGTGCTTGTGTGCAGTTTTTGGGTCCACTTCCTTGTCTTGTGATTATTCATCAATATACAAGAGTTGAAAGGTCATAGAGTAATGACTACTCATGGAAAATAGTCATCAAATGGATGACTTCAGTATTACTATACTCCCACGCAGTGAAAAATCCCTCAAAATTCAAATCTAAACAATTTCAAATTCAAAGATCAAAAAAGGTTTTCAATTTTTCAGTTGATTTAAGGTGGAATCAAAGACAGTAATTCTCGCCGGTTTTCTTTTGAATGGAAACATGGATGCCGAAGTCAGCACAAACAAACGACAGACCATGGACTTTTGCTCCAATGATACACCTAATGACCCAGTGTTCTGATGACAGTTAGAAATTCACTCATCTGAAATCGGTTTTCAAGTTCAAAGCATTGCATGCCTACTGATTATGAAGACATACACATTGCCAGTTTATAGGGTAGAATTCGTTGTTCAGACTCGAAGCAAATCCATGGTTAACATAATAATCGATTTTCCTGGGCAGGAATTTTTGCTCCTGTTGTTCAGCTAAAATGAATGTTTTGATCATATTTACAAATTTACCCATTCAAAGAAGGCTATCTAATCCAAAGAGAACATTCCATGAGTGCCATCCATGAACGGATTTCAAGTGATTTGCTATGCCAAAACACCAAAAAGGATATCATGTTTTGTGTGTATAACATTTGTAATATTTCGGGCACGAAAGTTGTTTAAAGCTAATCTGATGAGATTGCTCAAAATATTAATGTTGATTTATACATAATGATATTTGCCCATCAAATAAAATTATCATGCTGCATGTACCTCCAAATCATATGTTGTGCAAAGCCATATGCTCCCCACCAAATTGCGGACACTGGTGAGTTACAAACCACTGTCATCCCAAAGCCCCTGTAGAGACCATGAATGCCCTCTGCCATGTATATCTTATGCACAACATCCACTACACCATTGAACTTTGTCATTTTAGGAAGGCCCTGAACCATTAACCTTTGACACACCTGACAAAACATATAAAAGATTAAGATTAAAAGAATATAATAAGACCATTTGTAATCATACAACAAAAGCAATCTTGGATAGACTAAAAGGATATTTATGCACAACAAATTCTCAAAACACTAGAGAGAAGTACCACAAAATATCAAAAAGAAATATAGCTATCTTCTAATACTTTATGCATAGCACGTAGTGCTGTGAACTTTCCCCACAAACTCAATGCACTCCATAACAGTAAATTCCCTTAACATATATACATTCGGACATTATCATTTAGGTTTTAATCTTTTTAATACAGCAAAATATTTAACATTAAATCAATTCAGCACGTGAAGATATTGTAGCATGTTTTTGACATTTCTCGCTATATCTATCACAAGATAATAGACAAATCGCATGCAACCACCTCATGTACTTTTGAGGTGGCCCGAGATACTTCCAAGATGAAATTTTTACCCATTTTGAGGAGAGAAATGACAAGTTTAAATGCCAGTGTTTTTGTTTTTGCAGAAATAAACTCAAAAAGACTGGTCGCCATTTACAAAGATGAAAATCTGATTAATATTTTGGTTGTGATTTGCATTTTCAGTAAAATCTGGACATTTTTATTCTTAAGTAACCTGGTCGCGATTTACTTGCAAATCTGGTCGCGATTTTCACCATACACTCACTGGTTGCCATTTTCATGGGTGCTAGGGCACGGGAATTAACGCAAAATAATTCTACATAACTCTGCTCAGATTTAACACAAGTTTACCTGCATTTCATGGATGCCATGACATGGAAATTTGTGCACAGTAATTCTGCTTGAAACTGCCAGCAGTTCTGTATAATCAGAATTTCAAGCCCAGGTCAGGGCATTAGTAAATTCTCAAAAGTTTTTGCGGGTCAGACCAGACAGTCATTGCTGCTGTTATATTTATTTCCGCTTCATTTTTTATTCTGCATTAATTTGCATGTCAGGAATTCTAATTGGGGTGAATGGCGAATATACAAAACCTTGTTCTGCCAGAGGCGCAGAAGTTGACTGGACAAAATTATAACATTTGGAGCCATAAAATCCTGACCACCGTGGAATTTCACGATTGTGATAAAATAATACTTGGAAAAGAAAGTAGGCCCGCTGCTAATTTTGTGGATTATGACAAACATCATAAGGAAGCCCTATTACTGTTGAAGTTGTCAGTATCTGATGGTTTGGGGTTGAACTTGTACTTTGGCTGTACAAAAACCTGACAAAGTGCTTCAAGGGGCTAATAGGCCTAATTTGGAAGGGAGGAAGTGAAGAAAAGTGTCTTTTTGCTTGGAGTTCGAAAATAAACCTTCTTGGGGAGTTCCAAGAGGATAAAGGGTATATGTAATGACCCTCAGTTTGTTTTGAAATTTCCTATATTTGATTTAAGATTGAAAATCAAGTCTAGGAGGGCTACTAGCCTTAAAGAAGCAAGTTAGTCATTTGTGTTTTGAGAGGTGAATTGAGACTTCTTGCATACCTTCTATGCATCACGAATCCCTCCATTTGAGACTTTGACTTTTGATAAAGTCAATTCCTATTTGTTACAAAAGGAACGGAGACAAATTCAGACACTTGAGTCCAGTTCTGGACAAACCGAGAGTGTTTTTGTTGTTCAATCCAAAGGGAAATGGAAACACCAAGTTCAAAAATCATCTCCTAAATATCAAGTCAAGTGTTACTATTGTCATAAACTTGGTTATGTGAAGAAGGATTCTCAAAAAAGACAATATGATCTTGCCAATCAAAACCTGAAGAGTATGCCCTCATGGCATCATACTCGGATGATGGCCCTACAAGTTGTTGGTTCCTAAATTCTAAAGCATCACGACACTTCACATGTCAAAGATTGGTATGTAAATTTTCACACAAATTTCAATTCTATTTCGATTTCATTGGGGATGGGAGATCTCATGTAGTAGAAGGGATAGGGGATACCCGAATCATACTGAATGATACTATAAAATTAAATGTTAAAAATGTTAGATATGTTCCTAACATGAATAAGAATCTTTATCTATAAGTCAGCTAAAGGAAGTAGGTGCTTTGGCAAGAAATGCATTGTGTAGATTTTGGCAACATGGTCATTTGATTTTCATAGATCAGATCAAGTATGCTATGATGTCCGATTGTGCTCCTTCTACACCTATGGAGGTCGGGCTAAAGTTATCAACTCGTGACGATTCAGCACCGGCACATGAGTCATTTTATAGACAGCCTGGGTAGCCTAATATATCTTAGGTCTATGTGGCCGAACATATTTGTTTCTATTAATTATCTTTCTCGGTTTTTTCTAAACCAAAACTCACACTCTAGGGAACAACAAAACGAGTTCTTCGATATGTCAAAGCTACTCTTGAATTTGGTATTCTCTATTACAAAGTCACAGATTTTAGACCCTTTGGATTTAGGGCACAAGATTTTTTAACCATAAAACGTTATTAAAAACACAAATTTCAACGTCGTCATGTCTCGTAGTTGAGGTCGAATATCAGTTTCATCAGAGTCATTTTTACACCCACCAAAAGAACAAGGGAATCCCATGCGCGCCGACCTATCACCCAGTGGGCGTTGGGCGCTCACCCAAGGCACGCGCGGGCACCGAGTCTCTCTTTTATGTGAGTTGAGTGGGAAAATATCATCAATGATCCAAACTTAAAGGAAGTGAGTGGAAATGAGACATGCAAGCATCATAGAGCTCAAAACGGCTTCTAGATCAGTGCAATCATTCCACATAGAAAAGTACTTAATAGATTAAGAACTGAATCAAAACAGAAAAGGAAATGCACAAGGATTCGACTCATTCCATAAACATGCATAAAATAAAACCATGAAGATATGTAAATGCACCAGAATCATTACTGATCATATTCATATCGGTAACCTCATTATATTCATTAGATTCATTACAGAGCATCGCAAAAAGGCAGACCGAAGTCATGCATCATAACTGGATCCATATCCTTTAGCTCTCAAAAAGAAATTTAAACCTCCAAGCCCTTGGTACATCCATCTCCTATGTTTTATCTACCCAACCCAAACAGAGTTCCTTGCGGCATTTCGCAGAGCTCGCTTTCTATTGATCTCTATCCGCGGTCTCTTTTTCTCGTCCCTCTATATCTTCTCTTCTTGCAGCGCTTTGTATATATAGGCATCCTGAAGTGCCAACTCATCCTTCTGCAGCCTCAGATCCGGCGCCAAGTGTCTGAATGTGGTCCTCCATGGGAGCATGCTCCTCCAAGCTTGAGCTCTCCACTTTTGCCATGATGTCTTCTAGAAACTTCTATCGCAGGGCATATTCCTTCCTAGGCCAACTTGTCGCCAGTTGGCACCTTATCCACTCCGCATGCGCAGTCGGGTCACGCTTTTCTCGTGTCCTGCCCGATACGCCAAATATGGCTAAGTCTCGAGACCTTGTCTTCCAACGCACAACACGGCCCTTCTAAAACCCTCCTAGAACCTTGCCTTGCGTGCCTTCTCCTTGCACACCCATCCTTCAACCTAGGCCTTGCGCGCCCATGTGCCTTTGTGTACTTAGTCAATATTTTAGGGGCCTAACATTCATTTTTGCTTTGCATAAATTCATGGATCGAAATTAAAGAGTGTGTGCGAAATGAATGACGATAACTTAATTTAGTCAAGATCCACCAGATGCTTGAAAGTGATGAAGAACTCACAGATAGAGAATATGTATTTTAAAAGAAGCCCCACACTTTGAAGATAATAAGGGATTTAGTGAAGGCTATGTTGCCAAGAAACGGAAACGAGTGGTGTATGGGTACGAAACATAGAAACGCCAATTTTCAAATAAGCTTGGGTATGAAACATCCATATAATATATTATAAAAATATCTATATAAAAATTTATAGGTATATATATATATATATATATATATATATGCATAGTACTCATTTTATAATTGACTCAAGGACCATAAGAGATAATTGATAAAGCACTCAAAATATTTTGTATTCATTGAAATTTGAAGTTCTAAAGATTCATCATTCAACATGGTTACAATTTCAATGATTCACATATACATGATAATAATCTAGATTCTAGAATATATCATCTAGATTTTCCTCATAATCATCTCCATGAACACCACTGACAACTCCACTCCCACTAGCTCCACTATCCATCCCTTGTGCAAAAGATCTTGATTCTTCTTCATCAATACCAAGCAATGAAAGTTGGCTAAGAGTAGCAGCAGAAGCATCAAAGTCACTAGTCTCAGGATCAATATCCCAAAGTTTGTTGGGACCTCTAATATAGCCTTCAGTCTTGTGTGATAGGATGCGCAAATTGGAATGTACATACACTAAATCCTCAGCCTTCTTGGATGCTAACTTCCGTTTGGCTGAGTGGATGAAGGTATATGTACTCCAATTCCGCTCTGCTGAAGAATTACTAGCCACCTGTTACAAAAAAGAAGTTAGAAATTTCCAATTAGTAATAATATTAATTTACTAAGAAGTAAGAACATACATTTTTAATTAATAAACAAACTTTTGATTTCATTTTAATATTTTATACCTGTGAGAGGATTTTAATGGCAACAGTCGTAGGTACTTGGCATCATGGCCATGTACATACCACCACATGACTGGGGTCATGTTGTACTTGTCACATAATGTGTCCATTTCACCCATGCTACCATTAGATGAAGAGACAAAGACCCCATTTCATAGCGGATCGCACTAGCTGCAACTGGATCAGGACAAAGCCTTCAGAATGTTGTCTTAGTTCCATTTGCAACTTCTTGGTCATTATATGGTGGTTGCTTTCATGTGTAGCCCAAGTATTTCACTGCTATAATATTTGGGATTCAGGGCATAGGCAAGGAGATATAATGAGCTGGTCATTTTATTTCACCTTCTCATGATCACGCTCTTAACTTCATTGTAAAAGTTTTCTTCAAGATCTTGTTCTTTTTTTTTCTATGATGTCTCTAATTTTTTCAAGCATAGAGTCAATGCCATCATAGATCTCCCCTATGCAAGTGTGATCTTTGTCTGCATATCTAATCATGGATAAAATAGGCTTAGTAAAACTGAGCAAGTATGCAACCTTTGCCCACCAATCATCATCAAGTATCAATGATTTTATTTTGATGGCTCGTTCTATGTTTGCTTGCCTCCACACGGACCAAACATCATCAATCACCATACTGCATAAGGCTTGTTTTACCTTCACAAGTCGTCTCAAGACGAGCGTGTGAGAGGCAAATCTTGTTTCAACAACCTATTAAAATAAATTAAAACAAGTTAATAAAATATAAAATTAAATTTAAAAGAAATTCAATTGATAATTTGATATTTCATAGAAAGTTAGCTAATAAAAATTAGAAACTAGTAAATTGTTCCGTTACCTTCAACAACTCCAACTTTGAGAACCTCCTAAAGATAGCCTGGGACATATGATGATTTGTGACAAACATTTGAATCTCATTTGCCTCTGTATAAATTTCCTCTATCCATGGTATTTTGCCAATCTTTTGCAGCATCAAATTCAAGGAGTGTACTGCACAAGGTGTCCAAAATATGTGCTCATATCTCCCCTCTACAATCATCCTTGTTGCTCTACAATTTTTGGCATTGTCTGTGATGACTTGGACAACGTTTTGAGGGCCCATTGACTCAATAGCCTCAATCAAAATATTAGCAATAAATTGAGCATCTTTCACTTCACCCTCTCAATCAACAGCCCTTAAGAACATTGCCCCTTTTGGGCACACTGCAACAATTTTGATTAGGGGTTTATTTCGGGCATCTTTCCATCCATCTGAAATAATAGATACCCGTGAGTCTTTCCATGAATCCCTAATTGTCTGCAAAGAAGTATGTACATGGGCCACTTCTTTCGTCAACAATGATTTTCTCACCTACTCATAACTAGGGCTTTTATACCCTTGTGGAGCATCATTAATACATCTCACCATTTGTTGCCAATATGGTGGCAACAACACATTGAAGGGCAGCCCACATGCATAAATGCATCAAGCAACCAACTCATCAACAATGTCCATTTTCTCATTTGCAAATACTTGCTCTAATGGACCTTTGGTTCTCTTTCGTGACGCTCTCTTCCTCTAATGGAGTTTCATCTTCAAGTGGTTGTGTTAGAGGTTGAATAAAATGATGGTTTGATGGGGTGGGTGGTTTTTTTGAACCCCTATTTTGCGAAGGAACGGTTTTAAATCTAGCTCTTGAAGCTTGCAAATCAACCTCCTCTTGCTCTTTCATATATGCCAAAATATGTTTCCTTTCAACCTTGGAACATTTTCTAATCCTCGTTCCCGTTTGCCCCATTAAATGAGCTTTGAGTCGGGTATATGAGGATTTGAATTGTATATTGCAATGATGGCATATCCAAACTCAAGAGCCACCGCCAACAAGGTTCTCCACCACTTACATGTCTCCAAAGAGGAGCTTTAGGATCCACACCCCCACTTTGGCTTGCTTCCCCATGCCCTCCCCCTGAAGTTGAACTAGATGTCATTTATGTTTTTATATCTCAAAGAATCAAACCTACAATGAAAAATAAAAACATAAACTTAGATAACAATAAATAGAACTACACCGTACATATCCTATTATGTTTTTGATCACCAAGTTCATCGTTTAGGCGCGAGGTGAGAGCATACACAATGTTCGGATTTTTTAATTTAAAAAAATTAAATTAAAAAGCAAAAAGAATTAAAGTTTTAAACCCTACACATCCTATTCTGCTTTTGATCACCAAGTTCACCGTATAGGTGCGAGGTGAGAGCATACACAAAGTTCGGATTTTTAATTTTAATTAAAAAGCGAAATAAACTTTTAAAAATAGCAAAAAGAATTAAATTATTAAACCCTATGCATCCTATTCTGCTTTTGATCACCAAGTTCACCATATAAGCACGAGGTGAGAGCATACATAGAGTTCGGATTTTTAATTTAAAAATACAAAAAAACTCTTAAAATAGCAAAAAAATAAAACCCTACGCATCCTATTCTACTTTTGATCACCAAGTTCACCGTATAGGTGCGAGGTGAGAGCATACACAAAGTTTGGATGATATTTTAATTAAAAAAACAACATATACTTTTTATTTAAAAACGCAAAGGAAATGTTACTTTTTTTTTTTTAGCATAGAGTTTAAAAATTACTAAATTAAAACTACATATTGATATAATGATCAATGATCATGAATGATGTGTGCATTACGTACACATCATTCATGACTTGTAATGTCCCTTTCTCGGGACATTCTTCACATCGAAGATTTGAAGACCCTCAACCCAATGGGTTCGAGGATTGAGCTCGAAATTTGTCCTAAGATGTCTCTTATCTATTTTGTAACTAGTTAGTTAATGTGCACTTAGGCTACTTATCTTTATTATTTAATTAAAATAATAAAGTGCACATCGTAGTAGTCATTAAATATTTTTATTTTAATTATGTCTTAGGGAGAAAACATTAAATGATTGATCATTGGATATTTCACCTCTTATTTCTATGAAAGAGGGGTCGATTTCCTTTATTGGCATGTTAATGAATTATTGAAATTTACTCCTCAAGCGTGGAAAAAGGGATGTATGCCCAAATTTGATATTTTTGCTCTCTTGTTTCTTCTTTAAAGATCTCTTGCAATTAATCAAGTTGGTTTAAAATTGATTTGTGTGAGATCTATGCTTTTTTGCCTCTTGCGACTTGGTCTTGGTGTTGTGCAAGTTTGTTTAGAAGATAAATTTGCATTTTTGTGAAGGGTTTGAAGTACTTTGTCATTGTTATTACTGCTGCAATTTATTAGAGGCAAATCGACTTGGTTTGGGGTTTGATCTATCATGTTTTAAGGTTGTTTATGCTAGATCTATTTGTTGTTGTGTCTACTCAATTATTTCAAATCAAGAGATGATTGTTTGAGTGTTTTGGAAAGGTCAGTATGAGCTGGAATTAATTTATAGCATTTATTCTAACCCTAAATGACTTGGAGGCGGATTTCGGGGTAGTTTTGAGTGGGTTTTTGTGATCAAAAATTAAGTTTCATAGTTCATTGAAAGCCCTAAATTTCTAGTTTATTTTGCATCTTGTTTCATGGAAAAAATTGAGTATTGAGCAAGTTATGAATTTTACAAGATTTCAGGTTGTCCTGAAGCTATCCGTTGATTTAAATTAATATGTATTTCAGATCTGCAATTTTGGGGTCGACTAATATTGGTTTTGGTTGTAGAAATTCAAGAAATAAGGAGAGAGCAATTTCATAATTTTTGAGTTGATTTGATGCCCTAAATGTATTGGGCGACCTCCTTTTACGGCAAAATTAGGTTTCATATGGGTTGTGTGAAAACTGATTTTTAAATATTATTCTTTATATTTTGTGGCCCAATATCCAAAATTTCAGCTTATTTGGACTTCTCTAGCCAAAGTTATGAAATTTTATAAAATTGTAAATAACTGGTGTTTGAATAATAATTATTTTTCAACTATGTGTGATCAGATTTATGCTAATTCCTAACTTGTCCTAAAAGGGGACATTACATGATCATTGATCACACTAACATTTTCTTTTATAAAAAAACTTGAAACTATCTGTTTTTTTCCTCCTTGAAGCTGATCCTCCTACCAAATTTGTTTTTCCTCCTCCTTGATGCTCTTAGCTCTTAATAGCACTCTCCAAAATCTTCCTTCAAGTTTTTCCTTGATGTCTCTTTGCTCTTCACAATGCTAAATGTTAGTTTAATGAAAACTGAATTTAGCAAGAGAAAAAAAGAGTGTGATTTAGAATGGACCAAAGATGTCATTATATAGCTTTTAGGAAGTGTCTTTGGCGAGTTTAGGTAGATAAATTAGATTTAGGTGTAACAAATGTAGTTATTTTTTATTTATTTTTAAGTTATGAAGCTTCAAAATGAAAAAGAGACGGAAACGCCTCGACGTTTCCATGGCATTTCAAAGGGCATTTCGGTCCCATTTCTAGCACTTAAACGTTTGCAGGTGAAATCGAGGGCCTAGGCATTTCCCGGCTTCACGAGTGTAGGTAAAACTCGGCATGGATGCTTACCCAGATAGTTTGGGAGTCTATGGATTTCAGGAACTTGCCCTTATAAGGGTCATGAGACATCTTGATGGAGCACCGTGGGAGTAGCTCAAGATAATAATTGGTCATGTCCAAACATTTGGGAGATTTTGTAGTTTGGAAGTTCATGAAGGTGGAATTTGAGAACTAGAGAATTCAACTCTGAACCGCACTCGACGAAGATTAAGGAGGCACCTACACGAAGTTCGACATGGTCAAAGAATTGTTTTCAAAAGGAAAAGCATTTGAAAAACGTGTGGTCTTGTTTCGTTCCATTACTTTAATCTTTCACAATATGTTCTATTATGTAAGCCTTAATAAGTGCGTATTTGAATATAAGGCTTATAAATTAGCGTTAAGTCAATATTAGTTAATCCGCTAACTAATAAACGGTTATATCATTGAATGACCCATTTTCCCACTTGAGGATCGAACTTGGATTTCTTGCCATTCCTTCTCCACGGCAAAGAAGTAGAGGAGCTGAGAAGAACATTGAGCTTTCATTTGCATTTGTTTTTCTAATTCTTAATGTTTTTTTAGTATGTGTTTGTCTTTAGCAGGTCGGCGGGGTTTTAAGTACTTTAAAAGCCAATCAAAGATTAAAAGAATAGTTTAAGGGATCGGCCTTGCTATTCCAAGTTTTCAGCGCCAAAAGGAGGTTACAAAAGAAGATTAGAAAGCTCATTTGAAGGATCTAAATTGCCGCATTTTCTCTATTTGGACATCAGTGAGCTAGTAGCTCCTTGTTCATCACTCTTGGATGAAAACCCAAGTGTGGGCTTCTCCTAAGGACGAAAACTCTCTTTCCTCGGTCAAGTGAAGATTTATTAAAACCTTTATGCAGATTTCAGTGTTGAAAGATCAAAGGCATCATCTACGAATATTTGCATGCATTTTAGAGCCATTCCTAGTTGGAGCGACTAGGGTTTGATGGCGTTTGAGTGCCTTCTAAGGCACAAATTACAAATCTGATTTTATATTTTGATTTGGCATATTTTATAATGTTAGAATCTCCACTTTGGTGATTTTTGCCATGGTTTTTAGCTTTATCTACTCTTTTAGAGATTTTGGGATCAGTTTTGAGAGGGTTTCCATGGTTAAAAAATTATGATATTGGTCTCATTTGATGGCCGGTATTTTTATGATCATTTTGAGTATTCATTTGTGTGGATAATCCTTATATTTCGGGAGATATTGAATTTACAAGTTTCAATCAAGCTTTTTGTGACATAATAAATTTCAGAATTCTGAGTTTGATGATTTGATCACATTTACGTGGTGTCACTCGATTTCACCCGAAATCATGACTAGCCTATTCGAAAAATTTTCGTACTTTTAAAATAATGGGTCGCTTTGTGTTTTTATTGCACAAAGTTCCTCAGTATTGTGTCAAGATAATCCCAAAGAGCCATATTAGTCTTTTTTCACCAAATACCCGTATACCCAAAATTGTTTTATTCTCACAGCCGTGGATTTTTCTCATGAAAATTTGTATTTAATTATTTTGAGCCCCGTATGAGGCTATTTGCAAGCTCTGTTTTAACTCTATTATGAGCGAATATGTTATTATTCCTATGTGCCATAAGGGTTTTAACTTATTTTAAGTTTTGGGCTTTATTTGTAACTTTTGGCAATTTTTCGTGTTTTTGTGGTGTCCTGTTTCATTTTCTGTGAAATTTCTCTGGAGCAATTCCTTTGCCGGTAAGCCCGATTTTTGGCCTGAGCAACTGGAAAACATATATGCACATTATGCCCGGAGGAAGTCGCCATCGGAGGTCTGGATCACTGGGAAAAAGCGAAGTCGTGCACGGAAAAGCCCCTGCGGGGATGGGCGCATTTTTGGAAAACAAAGGATTTAAGTTGCGATGGGGAAAATATAAGCCGCAGTGGTGGGGAATTTTATACCGCCTCTGCAGGTACTTTTTCCCGCGTTATAAAAGTCACTTAAACTCGGCAAAGGGGAAAAATAGAGGTCACAGTGTGTGGGAATTTATTGCCTACCTCAGAGGTAAAATTCCCATGATATAAATAAAAGGAAGTGACTTAAGTGAAATCATGGGATTTTAGTGCCCGCCTGCAGGGTAAATAATCCCATCAAAAGTCAAATCACTTAAGTGGATCACGGAATTTTGGTGCCCGCACTTGCAGGTAAAGAATCCCATTATAAAAAAATTCTTAAAAATAGAATTACATGTGCAAAAAGGTGCGCCCTTTGGTGAGAGAATAAAAGCCTTAAATTGATTATTTTAATTAATCTATTCTCTCAAAAAGTGCGCCTAAGCTTGGAGGAAGTCAACAAGTCAAAGATGAAATAAAAGAAAAGATTTAAAAGCATTAAAATTAATTTATTTAATGGCTGCCCTCTTCCTCTCAAAAAATGCGCCTCTATTTAGGTATAATTTAATGTTTTTCAAGGCATTAAAACATTAAATTAATTTCTATTTTCAAAGGGTCATGGTCAAAGCACACTGTGAAGCTTAAGTGAAGTGATGTGTGAAGGATTAAATTGGATTAATTTAATTTATTGGATGGCTGTCCTTAAACATGCTATTTTTAAAAGAGAAAAACATGATTTTTAATTAATTAATTGCCTTTAATTGTTAAGGCAATTATTAATTATAGAATTGTGAAGGTTATATAAGCATGGGCAGCCATATGGGTGAATTATTCAAATCACAGGTGAAGAATTGCAGCCAAGTGGAAAAGTGCGCCCCCATTAAAGGAAGAATTTTGTTCACAAAAGTGCTAACAAGGCTAAAATCTTCCGATTTAGCGCATGCGTTAAAAGAGGTTGATCTTTGTCTCATAATTGTTTCCACAGTGTGTTACAAGAGCTCAGTGTTGATTGAAAGGATTTATGCTCACTTTATGTGCAAATTAAACACCATTTTTTTGGGGCAGAGGGCTTGAAAAGTGCAGATTTTTACAATTTAAATTCACTATTCATGCTCCAAAGGCCATTTTGTCTCAATAAATTGCGTAAATTCATTACAGTGCTTTACAAAAGAAAAGGAGTTTTTATCAATGTCCAATACATTGCAAATATCCTCTCGAATCAAGAATTGTCCAGATCTCGCACTCAGATCAAGAAATCCGCCAAGTAAGGAGAAAAAATTATTCGACGAAGATAGACAAAGCCATGGCGAAGGAGATGAAAAAGAAAGCACAATGGAGTCATGCATTGCTTCCAAACTTTCAGCATATAGGAGACACGGATCTAGGCCCGAACCTCTTGCCGATTTGATTGATAGATCCAGAGCGGAAAGACTTCACTCATGCGTGCAATCAAAAGCAAAGTGGAATTATCCGAGCCGCAGCTTTTTTTCCATGCATGTACGGCCCAATTGCGCAGAGTTCGTGATGGAGTGTGCTAGATCTTATCATCCTTCATCCAAATCAATGCGTGATGCTTCGGAAAGACAATAATTCGCTTGGACGCAAAGTTCATCGATTATTGTTCAAGATTCCAATGCGAAAGGTGGTGACTTCTATTAGCATTCGTGGATGTCGATGAGAGAGGGGAGAAGCATAGAGTCGATTGTGTGAGCATCATGAATAAATGTACATGAAGAAGCCTAGATCTCCTTCAAAGTTCCCGAGAACCCTTCCACGGTCCAATTTGGTGCGCAGAGGTAGATGATGTCGCAAATCATACGCAGATGAATGGCGAAGCGAATGCCTACACTTTCCGTACATGGATGTATGCTTTCATCAGACTATCAAATCAACAAGGTTGATTCTATAATCAATCGGTCGGAAATTATTAAAGCAAAGCAACATCGGTGAGCAACTCCGAACGTGAAGCGATACTTTCAAATTTCAAGATGACTTCATACTTGGTGTATGCTGCAGCTTCACAAAGCGTCTTTTCCAAGCTCGATAGATGTGTTCTTTCTAAGGACCCCATTTTCGAGTGCTACCCGCACCTTACTCGCACCTACAGCAAGAAAAACTTCAAAGTGATCAACAATGACTTCTTCTACGATTTCATCTCGCAGCTTAGACAAAGACTCAAGGCCAACAGGTAAGCAAGGAAGCGTGGGAAGCATGTCCAAGATTGGCAAGCTATTCATTCAATTTGTAGATTTCACATACCTCGTGGTTACGGGCTTTTCTCGAGAACCAACAAAGATGCCTGTATCCGAATGATAGATCGATCGCCATGGAGCCGAGCAGTGCAACTTGTGGAGTTACACGACCTTCACCAAAGCGCACAAGTCTACGGGCTTCTTCCCAATCATCAGTGGGATATTACAATGCATTAGCATTCACAGAGCTCGAGGGATGGAAGCGCAAATGTTATCCGAGTATGAGCAAGAGTTCTTCCTCGCACGGCTGAACTTCGATCCATTCGAGTAGCCGTAAAGACAATCTCCCGAAGATGCACGCATGTGCCTTCGTTAGAAGATTTCTGGATGAAGTGCGGAAGTGAGTACGAGGTTAGAAAGAGAGATTTCAGAGGTCAGGCAAAGCAAGTGTGTTCGACTTTGACTAGCGTGGATACTGCGGATCTTAAAGATGATGGGAATGTGGTACTTGACACTTACCATCAAATGGGAGGAGATAAAGCCATACCGCAGTAATAACATAGGAGGCCGCAACACAATCAAGAAAGGTCGAGAGTCATGTTGGTGAATACTTCAAACTAGTCACTTTAAGGGATATTGCCTCGATGAAGCATCGATGAATCAAATCACGGCAACTTTGGCGCAAGAGATTCCCTCAAGCGAAAGCATGAAGGAGAAAGCAAAGCAGAAGGTTCGAGAAGTCAAAGTACACAAAGATCTCAAGAGAAAGAGAAGATCACTTCTACGACCATAGCTTTGACTCCGGCTTCACCAAGACTCCAAGATTCACCAACTATCAGCACCAAGCAGCAAAGAAGACGCTTCCATGCCTTCATCAATCCGGCGATCGCTTCTCTCCTCACCACTTCGCTCATCACCTGCTCCAGAGAGATGTCAAGCCGCAGATGGCGTGAGTTCGAAAGAGCTTTGTCCTCGGATGATTCGAGAGATGGCAGCCATAACACCGTGGCACTTTCTCGACGGAGAGGATGCAGAGCGGGAGATGGTAATGCACTCACGACTTCTCACTCTCCGAGAAATAATTTCTCGGAATGGTTGGCTTGCAGCTTGGTTCCGTATGAGAATGCAGATGAACTTAGAGGAGCACGACTTGCAGCCTACTCCGTGATCCGAGCAAAAGAGACAAGGCCTAAAGTTGTCAAAGCAACTTCTAGGTTGATCATTAAGAATTCAGGAGAGAAGTTTGCTTGAGATATCAATTCCAGAGAAGGAAAGATAGAAGAGGAGCTCACGGCGAAGATGTGACAAAGGACCAAAGTACCACTCGGCCAAGCCACCACCGAAGGATTAAAGCAGACACGCAAACATCGATAGACGCTTTATTCCTTAGGCTCGATAAAGAAAAAGGCAGAGAAAGAAAAGCCGCAGGCAAGTATCTCAATTATGTGAGATCATAGCCAAGGTCGCTAAACCTTCCATTCAAATTTCATTTCAGAGCGGTGAGTGATCATCTTATGCAGAAATGGAGGACGCAAGCAATCAAGTAAAGGCTATCGATTTAATGAAAGGATCCGATTATTCGTCATGCTTCGCATAACTCTGGGAAGTGCCACCACCTAAAGGTTATGAACGATGCAAAGAAATCAACTAAAGAAACTGATGGAAAACATAAGGCATGAATACAATTAACAAAGAACTCCGAGTATTTTGGCCAAGATCAACAAGTCACGAGAGATGTATTGATTGCATGAAACAGATTGACTTGTGACGGATCACCGAGAAGGGAAGCAATAGAGTTTGCAGCAGATCTTTCCGCTTGGAAATTTGGCAGAGTTTTGTCAAGAGGATGCAGCACTTGAGAGTAGAACATCGATTTACCAGACAAGATCATTTCTTTCATTGGCTAGATTTTCTCGCATAGCATCAAACCTAGGCAAGCATATGAGATAAATCTCCCTCATTTAACCGGTGAGGCTCCCGTGTCGATTTGTCAATAAAAATGTGTTATAATCTCATTGTCATGTGTTTCTTAACAATATAATTCACTATGCCAAAAAGTGCGACTTTTTGGGGAAGGAAAGGCAGCCTTTAAATTAATTAATTTAATTAATTATTCACCCAATTTTGCGCCTGTGCTTGTGGAAAAGTCAACAGAGGGTAAAAGACAAAAGGTGGTCAAAATAGATTGTTCTAAAATTAAATAAATAGTATTTATTTAATGCAGCCCCTTTATGTCAAAAATGCGCCTTTTGAGAGAGAAGTAATACTTTTAAAGTATTAAATAATTAAATTAATTCTTATTTTCAAAGGGCTAAGGTCAAAGCATACTTTGTGAGGCTTGAGTTAATCGGGAGTGTATATAAAATTAAATAAATTTAATTTATTTGATGGCAGCCATAAGCATGCACAAAATAAAGGCGCCCATTTGAAGAGTGAAGCTTATTAATTAATTAATTAATTGTCAAGAATAGAAAGGCATTAATTAATTATAGAATCACAAAGATTATATAAGCAAGGGCTTCCACAAGGATGAATTAATTAATTCACAGGCAAAGAAGTGCAGCCCAGAGGAAAAGTGCGCCCCATTCGAAGAGGATTTTTGCTCAAAAGACGGTGAAAGTAATGCTAAAAGCTTCCAATTTTGGCACACAAGTCGAAGGAAGTTGATTTGTGTCTGGATAATTGTTTGCATAAGTGATATAGGTGCTCAGGTGAAGTTGGTAAAATTCATGCTCGCTTTGCATGCAAATAAAACATCAAATTTTGGGGCAGCAAGCTTGAATTATGCAGACTTTTATGATTAAAATTCACTGTTCATGTTCCGATTATCATCTTTGTCTTAATTGATTGCAGGAATTTGTTACAGTGTTTTGAAAAAGAAAAGGAGCTTTAATCAATGTCCAATACATTAAATATATCCTCCGAATCAAGAATTATCCAAGTCTCACTAGGGCTTTGAAGAATTCTCGCGTAAAAGAAAAAGAATTGTTCAGACAAAGATAGACAAAGCCATGGCAAAGAGGGATGAAAAAGAAAGCACAATGGAGTCATGCATCACTTCCAAATTTGCAGACATAGGAGACAGATCTAGGTCCGGAACCTCTTTCCAAATTGATTGATAGATCCAGAGTAGGAAAGACTTCACTCATATGTGCAGTTAAAAGCAGTGGAATTATTCAAGTTGCAGCCTTTCCATACACAACCTAGTTGCCAGAGTTCATTATGGAGTGTGCTAGGTCTTACCATCCTTCATCCAGATCAGTGCGAGATGCTACGGGAAAACAATAATTTGGTTGGACGCAGAGTTCATCAATTATTGCTTGAAGATTCCAGCTTGAAAGGTGGTGACTTCCATTAGCATTCAGGATGCCGACAGCAGGTGGGAGAAGCATAGAATTGACTGCGTGAACATAATGAACACCAGATACATGAAGAAGCCCAGATGTCCTTCTAAGTTCCCAAGAACTCTTCCACACCCAATTTGCATGTACAGAGGTAGATGATATTGCCAAATCGTTATGCAGATAAATGGCGAGGCGAACGCTCACACTTTCCGTACATGGATGTATGTTTTCATCAGACCATCAAGTCAACAAGGTTGATTCCATAATCAATCGGTAGAAATCATTAATGCGATAATATCGGTGAGCAACTCCGGACGTGAAGCGTACTTTCAGTTTCAAAATGACTTCCTATTTGGTATATGCAGCAGCTTCACAAGGCATCTTCTCCAAGCGGATAGATGTGGCGTTCTAAGGACCTCATTTTCGAGTGCTACCCACACCATCCGTACTGCGCAAGAAAGATTTCAAAGTGGTCAACGATGGATTCTTCTACGAATTCATTCTGCAAGCTGACAAGGACTTAAAGGCCAACAGGTAAGCAAGAAACGTGAGAAGTCAGATCCAATCGAATGTGAGTATTCATTCAGTTTGCAGATTTCACATACCTCAAGGTTACTGGCTTTTCAGGAGAACCGGTTAAGCTGCCCAGATATCCGAATGATAGATTGGTCACCATGGAGCTGAGCAGGCACAACTTGGGAGATACACGACCTTCACTCGAAACGACACAAGTCTACGGGCTTCTTCCCGATCACTGTGGGACATTATAACTGCCAGAGCATTCATAAGGCCCAAGGATTGGAGGCGGAGATGTTCTCTGAGTACGAGCAAGAGTTCTTCCCAGCACGGCTGAACTTCGATCCATTTGGAGTAGCCAGGAAGACGATCTCCCAAGAGTACGCACATGTGCCTTCATTAGAGGATTTCTGGATGAAGTGCAAAAGTGAGTACGAGGTTAGAAAGAAGGATTTCAGCAGGCTATCAGCACGGCAAGTGTTCGACTTTGACTAGCACGGATACCTGCGGATCTTAGAGATGATGGGAATGTGTTACTTGACACTTACCATCAAATGGGAGGAGATAGAGTCGTACTTTAAGATAACGTAGGGGGCTGCCATACGATTGAGGAAAGGTCTGGCGCTGTTTTGGTGAACACTTCAAACTGGTTGTTGACGAAGGGATATTGCCTTGATGAAGCATTGATGAATCAAATCACGGGCAACTTCAAGAGTAAGATTCCTCAAGCGGAAGCACGGAGGAGAAAGCAGCAGAAGGCCCGAGAAGATGAAAGTGCACAAAAGATCTCAATCAAAGGAGAAGATCACTTCCACGGCTATGACTTTAGTTCCGGCTTCTCCAACATCCAGTACTTCACCGACTATTGCACCTCAGCAGGACACTTCCATGCCTCCACTAAATCCGGCAACATTCATCTTCTCTCCTCACCACTCACTCCGTTCAAAGACTGCTCCAAGAGACGCTGCCGCAGATGGCGAGAGTTTTTGTCCTTGGATGATTCAAGATGACAGCCATAACATCAGAAAGGGCTTTCGATGGAGAGGAAACAGAGCGGGAGATAGTAGTGCACTCAGCAACTTCTCATTCTCCGAGAAGTAACTTCTCATAATGGTTGGCTTCGCAGTTGGTTCCAGAAGCTAGAGTGGAAATGAACTTGGAGGAACACGACTTGCAACTACTCCGGAGTCTAGGCGGAAAAGACAGAAGACCTAAAGTTGCTAAGGTAACTTCAAGGTTGATCATCGAGGAGTCGGGACAAAAGTTTGTTGAGATGTCAGTTCCGGCGGAAGGAAAGGAGGATGAGCTCACGACAGAAGATGTAACAATAACCAAAGTACCCATCGGTCAAGCCACCACAGAAGGATTGAAGCAAGACACGCAGACATTGATAGATGCTCTATTCCTTAGGCTTGACAGAGAAAAGGCGAGAAAGACGAACTTCAGAAGCAGGTATCTCAGTTGTGCGAGATCATAGCCAAGGTTGCTAAATCTTCCACTCAGCCCATTTTAGAGCAAGTGAGTGATCATCTTATGCAGGAGATGGAGGATGCAAGCAATCAAGTGAAAGCTATTGACGAATGGAAGAATCTGATTATTCGTCAAGCTTCTATACAACTTGAGAGGTGTCACCCGCCAAGGTTATAAATTATGTAGCAAGAATCAGTCAAGCAATCGGTGACGAGCATAGTAGATATGAACACAGTTGTTGAGAGTAACTTGAGTACTTTGGCCGAAAACAACAAGTTGTCGGGAGAAGTATTGTTGTAAAATGTTATTGCACTTGACGGATCACTTGAGAAGGGGAAGCAGCTGAGTTTGCAAAGATCTTTCGCTTGGAGATCTCGCAGAGTTTTGCTAAAGAGGATCGCAAGCGCTTAAGAGTAGGACATCATCCTTACCAGACAAAGATCATTTCTTTCACCGAGGAGAAAGTGGACGGAATGTTACTTCATACGTGCGGATCGCTCCTAAGAAGGTGCTTGATTTCCTGTAAGGGTCTCTTCTGATGGTACAAGGGAGAATTGATGGAGCTACTAAGCCTTTCACGATGAATTTCATTCTTTCTTTTATTCTTTTTTCTTCTATTTTCCACGTTACCGGATGAAATTGTAAAACTTTAAAGTTATTGGTTTTGAAACCATTACTTAAAGTTATGTGAAACAATTCTATTAGTTAAGTGATACATGTGTCACTTAAGAAGAAGTTAGTGGAGGATGATTGTCAAATGTCATCTTTACTTGTGTATGTTTCAGTTCAGTTGAGTTTCCCATTTGTACTTTCCCTTCTACATTCTATAAGTAGAAGAAGAACCTCTGGGTCAATAATGAGAATTTGTAAGCAACATCCTTGTGTTCCATACTTTGTGCTGAAACCCTTGAGATCCATTCGAAGCAAAGAAATATACAGGAGCAGATTTCCGGAGAACTTTGTGTCATGGTGTATTTTGTTTCTTGTTTTCTGCCTTAGATCTTTGAATAAACGTGTTATTTTAGATCTGGATCTAGAGCTACCTCTCGCTTATAATTCTCGTGTTGATATCTATTGGTTTCTTCTATGTGCATGCAATCAACTCAAGTATCTATTGATTTGGATGCACATCTTCCCATTTCTTCTTTTTGTTTATATAATTCCCTTCTTCTATAAATATTTCCTTTCTTAAACAAATACTTACTTGCTGCAGAATCCTGCATAACTATGGTTCATGAGCTAAACAAATTAAAGTAAAACCCCATATAGATACTAGCATATTTTAATTGACAAATCGACACGGAGCCTCAACGGTAAATGAGGGAGATTTATCTCATAACCGCCTAGGTTTTGTGCTATGCGCAGAAAATCTAGCCAACACTACGATTAGGGAGTGCAATTAAGAACTACCTTAGACCACGCATTATGAAACAACAAGACTCTTGACTAACTCGTAGCCTTTGACACAAAAATGAAACTAGACTAACTCGTAATGTACCTTTTAGGGGAACTCAAGAAATGACCAAAAGCTCGAAATCAGATTATGGAACTGTTGTTCTAATCCTGCAAATCGGCAATTTAAACCCTTTCTATGGCAAAGACTTCCCTAGAGGATTTAAACCCCTCAAAGGTGGGTCAAACCTTGCTAAAGTTCTTCAAATCTTATGCCAAAATTAGTATAAAACCCTTAGCAAACACAATCAGCTTGTTAAAATCAGAATTGAGTGTGAAAGTAATTAATTACGAAACCCTTGACCAGCGAACATCATCAAGCTTAGAAAAATAGCAGAACACCTCCAAAATTCACCAAACTCAAGATCTTGGCCTTATAAAATATGGAGAACAAGATAGTAATTTCAAATTTGCCAAATGAACATCACACATACCAATTATTCACTCCAAGGTAGGTCGCTCCAATCCAAACAATTAGATTATTGAACTAAAGAGACCAAACATGCAAGAAAATGATACTTTATTTGCCTTTCACATCAGCTTGCATACATAAAACCTCATGAAGGTTTTTGTTCTCCACAAGTCCCCAACCAAGGGTTTTTGTCCTTGGACAAGGTCCTCAATTCAAGGGGTTTCGTCCTTGAAAGAGATAGTAAAAGGGCTACACTAGCCAACCTTCACCAAAATATGAATAATCACCAAAAGCATGATTCTATAATGCCCAAGTGACCTCCTTAAATAGCCACAAGGAGGGCTTAACAACATAAAAGTGATGGCTGACCCCTTAAGGTAAGTGCTTTTAAATATTCAAATGGTATTTGGAGCCTACATGCTCATAATACCTTTATTACCTAACTACTTAAGTTCCTCTATTGGAGCACTAGGCTTCTCAATAGGATACATGATAATAAATGAAAACAACTACCTAAACAACAATAAAAATGTAATTCAGATCTTCCCCTTGCTTTTCTCCTTAGACCCATGGGAGAGAATGGGTTAAGGTCTTCGAAAATCAACCTCCAAAAAGGGACATGACAGTCCCCCCTCCCAAGATTGCTTGTCCTCAAGCAATGATGAACTCAGCTGCTCCAAATCCTTGGCTCCTTCATGTATGTTTCCCTCTTGTGCTCCCTCTTGATTCACATGAAAAGCTGGTTTTCATGACAAGGCATCTACTGCTGCATTGTTTTTCCCTTTGACATATTCGATGTCAAAATCAAAAGCTTGTATCTTGCTGACCCACTTTTGTTGCCTTTCATTTAGGTTCTTTTGTTGAAGGAAGAACCTCAAACTATTATGATCGGTCTTCACTATAAACTTCCCACAAACAAGATATTGCCTAAATTTGACCAAGGCATGCATAATGGCCAGCATCTCCTTATCATAAATGTGAAGATTCAGCTCATGTTTCTTGAGTTTCCTACTTTCAAATGCAATAGGATGCTGATTTTGCATTAGGACAGCCCCTATTCCTTCACCGGATGCATCACATTCCACCACAAATGGGAGAGAAAAATCAGGTACAGCAAGTACTTGGCATGAGCACATGACCTCCTTGAGTTTATCAAATGTTTTTGAGCTAAAGGTGACCAGCTGAATGCACCCTTATTAGTTAAATCAGTTAGAGGGGCTGCAAGATGAAAAAACCCTTCACAAACCTTCTATAGTAGTTGCATAACCCAAGGAACCCTCTGAGTTGTGAAATGGAGATGGGGGAGGCCAATCAAGTATGGCTTGTATCTTTCGTTGATCCACATGTACCCCTTGAGAGTTTATGATATATCCTAGGTACAAAATTTCGCTCAAACCAAATTCACATTTGGATTTCTTTGCAAATAAGGACCTGTTCTAAAACTCCCATCACCATGTCAAGATGTTCCTCCTCCCATGTTTTGCTATATACCAAGATATCATCAAAGAAAACAAGCACAAATTTCCTTAAGTACTCACCGAATATGTGATTCATGCATGACTGGAAGGTGGCTGGTGCATTGGTCAAGCCAAATGGCATGACAAGGAACTCAAAGTGTCCGTAGTGGCATCTAAAAGTTGTCTTGCACACATCTTCCTCTCTTATCCGGATTTGGTGGTAACCGGACCTCAAATCAATCTTTGAAAAGAAGACCGCTCCATGTAGCTCATCAATCAATTCATCTATCCTTGGAATGGGGTACCGGTTCTTGATGGTTTTCTTATTTAGCATCCTATAATCAATGCACATTCTTAGAGTCCCATCCTTCTTCTTAACAAGAACCATGGAAGAAGCAAAGGGCTGGAACTTGGTCGAATAAATCCCATATCCAACAACTCCCTTATGGTTTTCTCAATTTCCTCCTTATATGCTCTTGGGTGTCTGTAAGGAGTAGAAATTACCGGCTTGGCACCCTCTTCCAACTCTATCACATGTTGGAATCCTCTATGTGGCGGCAGCCCATGTGGCAAATCATCAAATATCCTAGCGTGCTTATCCAATATGAGCTGAAGATCATCATAAATAATTTGCTTACCTTCCATGGATGAAGTGGACCTTATTAGACAATGCACAGCCCAAGAGACCTGCCCTCTTTTGATAGCTCGCTGCATACTCTTTGCTGTTACAACTTGAGGAGATCCCCCTTTCAACCCTTGTAGAACAACCTCTCTATCATTGGCCTTGAATTTAAGTTCCATGCTTTGGTAATTTTGAGAGAATTCTCCCAATGAGTGGAGCCATTGTACCCCAAGCACCAAATCGGTTTCTCCAATCCCAATCACATAGAAATCATCTTGGATCTTATGCCCTCCTAGTGTGATGTTGAGCTGAGATACTTTCTTAGTGCAAGGAATAGAAAACCCATCAGCAACTATGACATGAAACCCTTGAATTCCTCTACCTTTAGCTTCATCTTAGACACCAATCTTTCATCAATGAAATTATGGGTAGCCCCACTATCAATTAAAACCATTACCTTTTGCCCATGGAGAAGACCTTTTACCTTGAATGGGTGGTACCTAGGAGCACCGGAAAGTGTAGCAAGGGTGTTGTTTTCTTCCGGATCAGATTTTGGTGCATCTTCTTTTATTGGTTCAGAATTGGCCGCCACTTCTTCCCCTTCATTGCCCTCTCCTTCATCATCGACACCACTTCTATGTAGTGTATTTGCCCCTTTCCAAGGCACCTATGTCCGGGTGACCATGGATCTCTACATGTGAAGCAAAGCTTCTTCCTTCTCAGCTCATTCTTGGACTCTTGGTTTTTGTCTTCTTGCTTCCTTCCTTCTTGGCTATTAGCCCCTTGAAAAGGCTTCATAGGCTGCCCCAAAATAGGTACTTTAGGCTGAGATAGAAGACCCTTTGGCTGCCCTCCCATTGCTGGTCTGATCTGCCCCTTTTCGCCCATAACTTTTGATGAAAAACCAGTCCTAGGGATTGCACCTTCGAGGTCCAAGGACTTCCTTATGGTTTCTTGCAAGGAAGATGGGTCAAAAGCCCTTACTAAACTCTTTAGGGGTTCGGTCAGCCCTTCTATAAACAATATCACGAGTCTCCCTTGAAATATCATCTACCATGACTGAAATCTTTTGAAAATCAGCAACATAATCTTCTACCATACCTTTTTGTTTGAGTTGGGCAAGATCATGGAAGTATGCTTCCGGATCCATCCTTTCAAACCTCTCCACGAGCCTTGTGCAAAACTCTTCATAGGAATGAATGCGGTGATGCCCTTGTGTCAACATGCCATGATGCCACCAATCATGGGCAACTCCTTCAAGGTGAAGGGTTGCAAATTTTATTGCCTCTTCTTCCGCCATAGGTCTCAAGGACAAGTATGTGTCAAGTTTTTGGATCCATGCCCTAGCTGATCCCTTTGTGGAGCCATCAAAAGTGGGAAGATTCATCTTACCCAAAGCATGTTGCACCTCTCCTTTGGCGCTAGGGTTCTTTGTCGGTAATGTTTATCTTCCGTCCTTAATTTGATGAAATCCATGAGAGACATTGCCTCCCAAAACTCATCCGTCATTTCCTGGTATTCTTCAAGCCATATGGTGTAGTCATGAGCTTGTCTAGGGCTCCCATGTGGAGCGACTGCCTCCTTGGCCACGAATTGGGGTTTGTAGGGCCTTGCAAAAGGAATTTTCTCCTTCTTTGATTCACGGGGATTGTAAGAATCTTCTTCCCCTTGCTCGAACCACCACCTTGCATGTTTTGGATGGCTAGAGAAAGCCTATCCAATACATCCACTATTCCTTCTTGCGTCTTCATAATCATCTCCAATTTTTCTTCCCGATCTCTGTTGTCTTCTTCTTTTCCTTTCTCTGGTAGTACTGCATACCGCTATCATCTGCCATATTTCACAGGATGGGAGGATGGTGCTCTGATACCACTGTAATGTCCCTTTTATGGGAACTCGGGAAATGACCAAAAGCTCACAAATCAGATTATGGAACTGTTGTTATAATCCTGCAAATCTGCAATTTAAACCCTTCCTAGGGCAACGACTTCCCTAGAGGAGTTAAACCCTCAATGGTGGGTCAAACCTTGCTAAAATTCTTCAAATCTTATGCCAAAATTAGTAGAAAACCCTTAGCAAACACAATCAGCTGTTAAAATCAGAATTGAGTGTGAAAATAATTAATTACAGAACCCTTGACCAGCGAACATCATCAAGCTTAGAAAAATAGCAAAACACCTCCAAAATTCACCAAACTCAAGATCTTGGCCTTATAAAATATGGAGAACAGGATAGTAATTTCAGATTTGCCAAATGAACATCACACATACCAATTATTCACTCTATGAATCATCAATAAAGTGAACATAACGAAGATGATGCTTTCTTTTCTATCTTGGAGCACCAATGTTTTAAGATCCACTTCCAGGATATCCCTTTGAAGATGCACCTCTTCAATATAGTAATCAATCCCATGGTTTCGTATGGGTCCAAGGTTTTGGGACTTAGTTTGGGGAAGTTGATTGGGCCCATATTGAAAAGGTCAAGACCCTTGTGATTCTGCAATGCATCTTCCAAAACTGATTTTATCTCCCACACTCTTCACCTAGAGACTATCTTTAGGCTTACTCATTTTACATTCACAAACTCAAAACTTCGGGATTTCACTTCAGCCATGGGAGGTATCCATATTGAGCCATTTGTTCTTCAAAGAGGATTACATCAATGTGTCCCACTAGACACTAACATTATTGGTATTATGAGACTAGTTTCTCCTTTAGTTTATCGGCATCTCTATTGATAGACTACCTCTGTTCAAGTAATCCTTGGATGCCCCTAATTGTCTTCTTCCATTAAAGGAGGTAATCACTAGTATTGTCAAAATTGATATCTATAAGTAGTACATTCAAGTCACTTGGAAATCTCCTCCTTTTTCCCTTAGCCCCGAGCTTGGTTTTAACATAGATCACTTCTTGCAGAGATGGTGGAGATGTCATTTGTTACCCCGACAATCTCCAATACCATTTTTCGCACAACTTGACGCTTCCCAGTTGAGCATGCACTCCTACCAATTGCATGTTTAGACATGCCATAATATTCCGCATCAAGATCAGATCTTTCATCTTTGTTCAGTCCATGTGGTGGAGACTAACAAATATTTTATTTTTAGATGTCCCATTTATTATGAGATCCATGAGAGACACCAAGTATCTTTATAGAGAATCCGGTGACACTTTATCCACTATTTTTCAGCACCCATATTGGTGGTGCTCGGCCCTATTTCTTCAAGAGGTTATCACCCTTCAATGTAGGTTCTTGCGAGGGGCCCTAAAGCTCCTAGGTTGATCACTTATTTCTATCAATCCATCACAAAGGTCACGGTATTAAGCACCCTTTGGATATTATTGCTTCACACGTAAAGGGGACAATTCATCAAGGCAACGCTCATCTTTTGCACACAAGTACTATTAGGGTGCCCCGACACATTCTCCCTCAACATCATAGATTCGCTCATCCACGAAAAAGGCCCATTAATCCCCTTGCCCACTTATCGAGCCAAGAGAGTAGGTGCAAATTACGATTTTCTTTGTTGTCACTAAAGTTTCTTAGACCTTGGATGTTAGGAAAGGTTTTAAGTGAATGTTTTAACTACTCCTAGAATCACCCAACATGGCTCCCTCAGCGTTGAACACCCCCCACTGGGCATTATCAAATCATGCGTTGACACTTTCCCATGATACTAATAAGCCCTTACATAGGCCCAACTAGCTAATCAACTTAGAAGCACACATCCAGGAAGACTCCATTTATAATGTGTTAGAGGATGTGTAGACACTCAAATTTGGCAATTTACTCTTTGATGTTGGCAATGCACTCTTGCTAAGATAAATGCACTCTTGCTAAGATAAATGCAACCTTCCCATTTCCGCTTAGCACATTCTGAGATCTCTTGTTTAGCTTGTTTATCCTAGCACAATGACATATCAAATTCTGAGAGTACAATGCACCAAAACCATAGCCAAACATCAACTAACAAGTTCCAAACTTCAGATTGCATGTTTTCATTCCCTGGTCAAGGCCGTAATTTGGTGTAGTGTCCCCATTCCTTCACCAAGGGCCTAACAACCATTTTTCAGTCTTAGCCTTGGTCATACCCGAGGGGCTAACAACGCTAGAGGCTATTGGGTATGGATGTCTGATTACCACCTTGCTTTATGTTATATTTTATCGTTGACATTAGTATTGGGCAACTTGGTGGGAATTATTGTTAGACTTTATCGTTGAGGAGGAGACTCTCTTCCTTCTTTTGATCCTCTAGCCATTGCTTCGACTTCATCACAAACACGTTGGGGCTGTCGAGGTACACATCGACAGAGCTTGGCTTGTCCGGACTCTACCCTATTCCTTCGCTTCAAATCAGCCGAAGACAGACTTCCGCTCTTAGGGCTAAACGGAGACTTTTCTCACTTCCGATAAGATTTTCCTTGATGAAGATCTCACTAGAGCACAGGTGGCAAAACTCAAACCGTCCCGAGAGATGGTCATGGCAGCCAGAAGGCAGGAAAATGGGCAATGATTCGGAACCTCAGACCAGTGATTGGAGACACTTTTCCTCCTGGTTGGGCTCCCGAGTCCAAATGACGATCCCGCCGGGTGAGGCAGTACAACAGGGGCATTGCCATTTCATGTTGGAATGGTAATGGGTCATACTGGTCTTCACCAGGTCTCCTACAGGATGCATCGGGTCACTCTGATCTCCTTTTTGTTACGGAAACCCATGAGAGCCCCATTCGTCCTCTCCCGGACCTTAGGGGGTATTATTGGCTCTCTATTTGCAGGCAAGAAACTAGGAGTTCCGGTGGAGTTAGGGGTTCTGGCGGTGTTGCTTGTTTGGTTAGGGACACTCTTCGAGGCAGGATCTTTATGGCAGCCGAAGACGAGTTTGCATGTTTTCTATGGATCAAGGTTAAGCGGACCCCACACCTTACTCGAGACATTTATATTGCAGTTTGTTACTTCCCCTACCTCTTCTCCTTTCGCCATTGAGAATGGCCTGGTTGGGGACCCCTACTTTGACCTCTCTGCTGGCATTTCTCAGTTCTCAGCAGTTGGTGAGGTCATCCTTTTGGGTGATTTCAATGCTCGAACCAAAAACATCCAAGTTTCATGTCATGACAGGACTGTTGATGCTCTTTGTACTTCAGAGGTGGACCCAATTTCTCTTGGTCTTCAGAGGGAGTCAGATGATGTGGCAGGGCCCTTGACGACATACGGCCGACACCTTTTACAGTTGGGGGAAGCTCATGACCTATTGATCCTTAATGGCATATCATGTTTCCCAAATTCCAAATTCTTCACCTGCAGACCTCACGGTGGTGGGGCCAATGTTGTTGATTACGTCATGACTACCCCCGACCTTCTTCCCTTTATTCACCACCTCTCCATCTCCCCCATTCCCCTCGCCGATCATGTTGCCCTTTCATTCTCCTTGAAACTACTCCCCCAAACCCCTAGCCCTTCTCATTGCCCTCCACACACCACTCTGAGACTTGTTGAGGGTGACCCCATAACCTTCTCATTTCATCTTCGCCAGCTTCTCCCCCTTGCCCCAATTCACTGTGTACCCCACTGACAGGATGTACAACCTTCTTGCCACTGCTATCCATGAGGCTGCCCTGCTTTCTTACCCCCATTCCACTTCCAAGCCCCGTAGTACACAGGACATGCCCCATGAACCAATGGTATGATGACGACTACAAAATCTCCACCATCACTCCGCATAGCCTTTACCCATGACCTCCCATCCTTACCCCCTTAAAATTGCCTATCGTAATCTTCTCGCGCCACAAGAAACGCACCTTTATTACCTACAAAAGAAGGGATCTCCGCACCTCACTTTCGCATTGCCCCAAACGCTTTTGGCGCACCATCATTCTCCCCTTACCCCTGACCTTGACCCCATACTATGTTCACTCACACCTCCACCCTTTATGACATCCCCGGTCATCCCAAGACCCAAGTTATATCCCCACCCCCCACCTGCCACATTTTCACCCACTCAAATGTCAAGAAGGCCATATCGGTGATGAATCATGCAGCAAAGCAAAGAGATGAGGAAGGCTTCCAGGCATAATTTTTCAAGCATGGGATCGACACCATCATCAGTTATTTGGTATAACTCTTCAATCAGGTGTGTGTAATCGCTTCCCGCAATCTTGGTCCCACCACATTATCCAACCTATTCACAAATCCGGTCCTTTCCGATCCTAATAATGACAAGACAATTTTGGTGGGTCACACCTTCTCTAAGTCAGACGCCACTGTTCTTCATTTACACTTTCGGCATTTCTTGAGCAACATTCAATACAGAGCCAAAGCGCGGGTGGCAAGACAAGATACCAAACTACTGATCACATTCTTACCCTCTGTGCTATCATCGAGGAAGCACGTCACCATTCGTGTAGGGTCTTCTGCTGCTTTGTGGACTTTCGGAAAGCCTTTGATTCTGTTCCGTGGGAAGCCCTTTTCTGCAAACTCAGAGACATTGGTATTTCCGAAACCCTTCTTGTTGCCATTACCCGACTGTATGAGGAGGTTTTAGGTCGCCTTCGCACCGCCTTTACTGCTGGGCTTTCCGATTTCATTAGGAGCACCATTGGGGTCAAACAAGGCTGCCCTCTCTCTCCTACTTTGTTTGGTATCTATATTGATGAGCTGGAGGATTTTCTTAGAGACCACATACAGGACGGGGACGGCTGTCTTCTCCACCATGTTTTGATCTACATTCTTCTCTTCGCAGATGATGTGGTCCTTTTGGCTTCTTCGGTGGAGGGGTTACAGAGACAACTTGATGCTTTAGCCCTCTTCTGCGATCATAGGCAACTTACAGTCAACATGGGTAAAACCAAGGTTATGGTCTTCAATGTGTTGAAGACCTCTGATTTCCATTTCTTCTACAGGGGGAGGAGTTGGAGATCACCAACTCCTACACCTATCTGGGGGTTCTCTTCTCTGGACCTCGGTTCAGTTTACGTCTGGCTATTCAACCCCGCATCAACAAGGGGTATGGTTCCCTCGCGATCTTGGAGAGACAGTGCTTCCGCCATCACTTTCAGGACACGTTGTCCAAGATGTCTCTCTCGAGACTCTCTTGTGAGACCCACTGTTCTTTATGGTTCTGAGGTTTGGGGCCCCTCCCTGCTCGAGTCGATTGGGCCTCTATTGAGTGGATTCAGATCCTTTTGCTCAAACGGATCATCAAATGCAAAGAGACTGTTTCCCATCATATCATCCTTGCCGAGTTTGGGGCTCGCCCTTTCAGATTAGAGGTCATCTTTGGTCTCATCTCACTCTTGCACCACATCCAGGGACTTTCGGACTCCTCCACTGGCTAGGGATAGATACATCTACCTTGCTTACCGTTCTTCTGAGGCCATTACTCTCTCCGATTGTAGTGGTCGTGTTCGGTGTTGGTATGCCGAGACCTCTTGTCTTCTTGGATCTCTTCGGATCAACATGGACCGTCTCCCCCCTTTTAGGTACTCCATGGATGCTCCTGCTCACCTCCTTCCGAGCACGCAGGATTTGCATAGAATTATCAGGGACGACATATACAGACTATTCACCCAAGTTACATGGACCAACCCCCGAGAGGAGCTACGCCCGAAAATGGCCTTCTACGCCAACCACTTCCTGAAAGTCAGCAATGGACTCATCATTTGGCCCACCTATATCTCCCGTCATTGGATGCATGCTCTTCGCATATCTTTGGGCGCCCGCAGTCGGATCCCACGAGCTTCGGGTCGAGAATGATCACCATTTAGTTCGCTCTGAGAGGATCTGCCAACTCTACTCCCTCCAGGAGATTGAGACAGAGGAACATTTCATCTTCCGATGCTCCATCTATTATGAGATCAGAGGGAGGTTTCATTGTCTCTTCCGTGAACATCCTACATTCACGACCTTCTTTAGGTATTATGATCAAAGGTGTCTCGCTCTCTATTTACAGGAAGCCATTAAGCTCCGTGACAAGGCCCTCCCTCCTTCCCGAGAAGCTACTACTCGACAGATCACATCTTTCTTTGATTTGCTGCCGGGTGTGAGGGGCACTAAGCGGGGGCATGACCCTAGTGGGGACCTCCTGGCTGGATCTGTCAGGATTAAAGGAGCTTCTTCCTTGACTAGAGATTTCCGGATTCGGGCACAGCCAAGAGCTCCCTCTTTTAGACGACAGACCACCAGATCCACCCAGAGAACTCGACATTCCACGAAACATGGGCGTCTCCAACAGTTTCTAGTACCTGACACCAAACAACAGCACATCACCAATTTCTTTTCAAATAACCTTGGGCGCGATAGATCGTGAGGGTTGGTGTCGAGGCCTTTTCCTCCACCTTCCTCTCATCCCTTGTGCTCTCTTCTTCTTCTTCTTCTTCTTTTTTGTTGTTTTCGGAGACCCTCTTGGGTTTTCCCTGTTGTTTCTGCTTTGCTTGGTATTGTACAGTCCCATTGACCTATCTTTGTGGTCATTCGTTGGACATTTAATATAATTATCTTATCTTATCTTATGCCTTCGTTGGGGTCACTTAAGTCACTTTTGGCGCTAAGGGGAAAAAGTAACTTAAGTTACTTTATGTTCATGTGGGTTTTCCCCTAAGGGGTCGATTAGGGTTTTTTGGGCCCTTTGTTGCATTGGAAGGTTACACACATCTTTTGATATTGGAGAAATTGTTGTTTGCACTTCTCTTTGCTTGTGGAGTAAGATCCCACAAGAACCCTAGCTTCGGTGGTGAGAGATCCACTCCTAGCTAGTAGAGCACTCTTCGGTGGTGAAAGATCCACCCTAGTTTGTTAATTTGGAGCCCATTCAGAGCATATTCTTCGTGGTTTTCAGCGGGGTTTTCGAGAGGTCAAGAAGATTATCGGCCCATTATTTTAGATTTTTCCCAACGCTTAGGGCAAGTTTGGCACAACTTTTGGAGGAGTTTTAGAGGGTTTCTAACCCCTTTTATAGGCGTACATCAACCCTAGGAGATCGCTAGTTTTTCTAGGGTTTCAGTGCCCATTTTCAGATTTGAGGTTGGGATCATTTAAATTTATATATATATATATATATATATATATATTGTAGATGTTATTTCTAGAAAATCAGATTTTTATCATTTGTATTCAGGTAGTTATGAATTTTTAAAATATTTCAGCAGTTTAGGGCATTCCAAATTTACTCAGCGCTTAACGTTCTTGTCTTTTTGTCAACATTTCAATAGTTAATTATTGTCTCTTTGTCTCCCCTCACATCTCAATCCCTAGTCGGGATTGGGTTGTGATTGGTTTTTCATTGGTGTTTTTGCCCTAACGGGACTCTCAATCCTTTCCTTCGTTTGGTATTTCTCCATTATGTCTCATGCTTCCTATTTTACCCTATCGTGGCCCTTTTTGTATATATAGCTTGGGTATCTCGATATTTCTATGTATGCCCTTTGGGGCAAAAGGATCAGTGTCCAACCAACGGATTTTTTATGACTCAAACTTTTAAGAAAGGAGAACCTTCACGCATGTCCTTTCGAGATGCTATCTCGAGGTCCTCGTGGGCGCTCTTTTGCCTCCACTTCGTGGAAGACGTCCATCTTGCTTAGTGAAAGATAAGAGAAGATAAGATAATTATATTAAATGTCCAACAAGTGACCACAAAGATAGGTCAATGGGACTGCACCATACAAAGCAAAGCAGAGACAGCAGGGAAAACCCAAGAGGGTCTCCGAAAACAACAAAAGAAGAAGAAGAAGAAAGAGAGCACAAGGAAAGAGAGGGAGGTGGAGGGAAAGGCCTCGACACCAACCCTCACAACTTTCGCCCAAGGTCAACTAAACAAAACTGGTCATGTGTTGTTGTCTAGTGTCAGGGACTGGAAACTATTTGAGACGCCCATGTTCCGTGGAATGTCGAGCTCTCTGGGTGGACCTAGTGGTCTGTCATCTAAAAGAGGGGGCCCTTGGTTGTGCATGAATCCGATATCTTTGGTCAAGGAAGAAGCTCCTCTAATCTTGACGGAACTAGCCAAAAGTTCTCCACTAGGATCATGTCCCCGCTTAGTGCCCCTCACACCCGGGAGCGAATCAAAGAAAGACGTGATCCGTCGAGTAAGAGCCTCCGTAGGAGGATGGAGGGACTGCATTATGGAGCTTAATAGCTTCCTATAAATAGAAAAAATCCAATAGGGTGTATGAAAGTCATGCGGATGATACTCCGGTCATAAAAATCGCAACGTTAGATGTTTGAGCCAATATTCGGGAGCTAGAGGATCATGCCCTCATAGATCGATTTTGGGGCTAGAACCTTCTTTGTAAGCTTTTAAGGAGTGGACCCGAAAAATGTGGAACATCTCAGGTGAGTATATTGTCTCCATATACCCCAACAATTATTTCATGGTTATCTTTGCTAATTATGTTGAAAAGGAACATATCGTTAAAGGGGGGCCATGGTTTTTTGGGTGAGCGGGTTTGTTTATGAAACCATGGCAACCCCTTTTTAAAGTTCAAGAGGAACTCCCATCCATTGTCCTGCTTGGATTCGACTTTTTGGATTGCCCAGAGATTTTGGAATCCAATGATCTTCCAGGACATTGGAAATTCCATAGGTAAATATATCAAAGCAGTTGGTTCTTCAATAAAAATGGAGCAAATGGTTTATGCTCGGATGTGTGTATACATGGACATGAATCAAACTTTGCCTGCTAAGATTATGTTGGAAGTTGGAGAGGATAAATGGGAACAGAAGATTGATTATGAGAACATTCCATTTAGATGTCGATCCTGCATGAATATGGTCATCTCGTTAGAGATTGTTCTCAACGGATGGAGCAAAATAAGGAACAACATACCTCGATGACTTAATTATCCCGCCAAAAAGAAAGACAAGTTAAAGGAAAGAACATAGGAAAAACCCAAGAGCATAGTACAAAAATATTTGCAGCTCTTGAATGTAAGAAGTAGAGGCGGACATAGAAGAGGAACATGAAACCCAAGTCCCCAAACTCAAGATGCCACACCCCTACAACATGCTCAAGATGATCCTCCTCGTCAATCAATATCTAAAGCTTTGTTGGTGCACTCAGAACACTCGGGAGACTTGAAAAGTTACCAAAGGAAACCAAAACTCTTAGAGAAACAAAGGAAGAAATGGGAAATGGTCAGAATCATATTTTACCTTTATTGCCTTCATCTCGTGGAGAGGCCTCCCTTTGTGGATTCCCTTCTGAGAGAGACCCCACAGGAGTTCAAAGAAGATGAGCAGAAAAAATTTACGAATGGACTCTACTTTGAAAGCAAGAAGAAAATCCAACCAACTTCGTATGCAAAAAGCAGGGCAGCAATTAACTGTAACTGGGTAAAGTAGGGGATTTGGCTACAATTTTTGAACAAATCCCCCAAAGAAGTTGATCACATGGAATGTTCGAGGGCTAAAAGGTAGCCCATCTAAGATTAATGAAATTAAACGTATATTGAACCATCATCATCGTCAAATGATATTTCTCCAGGAAACAAAAGCATCTATACAGTTTATGGTAGCAATGACTCCTAATATTCAGAAAAAACTACAAGTAGTGTCTATAAACTCATAAGGAACTTCAGGAGGCATGGCTTACATCTAGGATTCTCAACAAATTCAATGCATAGATAGTGGCGGACATCATGGTGTTCTCTATATGGTGGTTAGATATGTACACGATAACCAAAATGCCTTACTAGTGAACATTTATGCTCCGACTCAAGTTGAAGCAAAAACGCCAAATGGAAGGTTATTTATGAGATTGTTGCAACCCACTCTAGAATACATGTCATTATAGGGGGAGATTTTAATATTGTCTTATTTTCTCATTAAAATCATGGAGGGAATTTTGCTCTTGATGAATCTTCTACCAACATGCTGAATTTTATTCAAAAGATGAGATTGGTTCATATTCAAACCCAAAATGGACTAATGGCATGGTCCAACAAAAGAGTGGGAGAGAATTGCATTCCGGAAAGATTGGATAAATTTTTAATTTCAAGAGTGGTTAGAGAAGCATTATTCCGATTGCTAACGTTTTTGAAAATCTGGTTCTAACCATTGGCGGTTTTGTTGGAATTGGGTAAATCAAAACCTTTTAAAGCTCCTTTCGATTCCAATTGATGTGGCTAAGGGATGAAAAACTTCCTCTCTAATTAAGAAATGGTGGGAGGAAGGTCAACCTGTGCACGGTACCAAAAATTTTTGTTTCACCGTAGGATGCAACATATTACTAATCAATTGAGGTAGTGGAATAAAACTGATTTTGGGAATGTTCTTGGGAAAAAACGTGAAATTTTAGAATCCCTACAGAAGTGAGCCACCAAGTAAGAAAGCAAGGATACTCTAAAGAAGCTGCAAATAAAGGAAATTTCCCTTGAGCAAGAGTTAACAAAATAGGAATTAAGAGAAGAAATTTTATGGAAACAAAAGTACATAATTAAATGGTTGAAAGAAGTACATAAAAACACTTATTTCTTCCATAAGTCACTATTAGCCCACCGTTCTCATAATCATATTACTTACTTGGATAAAGGGGATAGAACTCGTGCCAATACGCAGGAAGCTATTAAGCAATTAGCAATTCAAGACTTTTCTAGGCTCTTTGTTACTACTAATCTGGATGGAAATGCTCAACAATTGCCTAATATCATTCCATCCTTAATTACAGAGGACAATACTTTTCTTTCACACCGGTTTCAAATAAGGAACTCCAAACAGTTGTATGGGCAATGAAAAAACGAAAAACACCAGGACCAGATGGTTTCCCTATAGAATTCTATCAGGAATTTTGGGACATTATCAAAAATGATCTATTGGAAATGGTGGAAGAATGCAAACAAGCGAAGACTGTTCTGAAAGTCATTAATCAATTTTATATTGCTTTGATTCCCAAGAAAGAAGAGGCTTCTACCCTTGCAAAATATCGTCCCATTACTTTATGCAACGTGCTTTATAAAATAATTACTAAAGTTATAGCTCAAAAGTGAAGATCATCATTCATAAAGTAATATCTCCGGAACAAGGGGGTTTTGTACCTCGACAAATTTATGATAATATTGTTCGCTCAGAGGTCCTTGACTCCATGGAGATCAAAAAAAAAAAAACCAGCTATGTTTATGTGAATGGATTTGTCTAAAGCATATGATAGGGTGAATTGGTCTCTCCTCACTGAAATCCTGTTGAGGTTTGGTTTTTCCCCCCTTTGGGTTCAGTGAATACAAGCTTGTATTTCTTTTGTTTCGTATTTTATTTTGCTTAATGGAGCTCCTACACTAGATTCTCTTCTTCTTAGGGCATAAGACAAGGTTGTCCTTTATCTCCTTTTCTTTTCATAATAGTTGTTGAATATTTTGGCAAACTGTTCTCCTGGACAATAATCCAAAAGAAGTTTAACGGTATCAAATTCGCTGCATAAGTTGATCCTTTGTCACATCTCCGGTTTGTAGATAATTCATCCATTATGGGAGAAGCATCTTTAAAAGAAGCTACCCAAATCCAAAACTTGGAGCTCTTTTCCAAGGCCACAGTCAAGTTATAAACAGCAAAAGTCAAAAATCATTTTCTTCCACCGCCCGCCTAGGTGGGACAAGATATTTTGGCGAAATTAAGATTTCTAAAAGGAATGTTACCTTTAAAATATTTGGGTATCCCATTGGATTCTAAAAGATTAACTGACTGGACTTGGCTACCCACAAAGATTCTTCAGAAATTTAGTAATGGACTCCTAGATTGTTGAGCCCTTAAAATCACTAAGTCCTTAAGCAAAGGATGAGTGCGCGCGGAGGGCAACTTGGAGAAAAGCACGTAAGTGAAAGCACGAAAGGAGAGGTAGGTTGGCACGCAGAGGAAAGGGTTTAAGGGTTTAAGGACTTAGTCGCATTTCGGTTAAGGGTATCACATGCAAAACACGTGAAGTTGCGGATAAGCGTAATGATGACAAGGTTGTTACATGGAGACTTGAGGCTCAAGAAAAGAATATTCCAAGGAATCTTTATGGTTACAGGATGGAAAGTGGAGGTTGTTATGGCTAGTTGGCATCTGCATGGCTTGGACACTCGAGTATGCAAGATATGATGACATTTGGCATGCGGGCCTACTGAATGATGATCAAGCGAGCTTCCATTCTATTTAAGGAGGCATTTGGGTCTATACAAAAAAAAGGGATAGCATAGAGAGTAGAGAGTATGTGTAGAGGTTGAGTGTGTATGCAATGGCGGATTCGTGGTGATAAAAATGTAATGGCTCTAGTGGGTGATATAAGGTTTCTAGTTGTAGGATGTTATTATCTTGATCTATTCGGTCTACTATGACTTTTTGATGTAATATGGCTACTGTAAACACTTGTTAATCATATATGAAAGGTTGTTCTAAATATCTCGTGTTCATGGGTTCAAACCCTAGTGTATTTCATATTACTCATGGTACAGATTTGGTCCTCTTATGTTGTTGTAATGTTTACATTTATACCATGGTGCATTGTTGGCTAGATTTTCTCAGCATAGCACAAAACCTAGCATCATGAGATAAATCTCCCTCATTTACCGTGAGGCTCCCGTGTCGATTTGTCAATTAAAGTATGCTAATATCTAAATGGGGTTTTACTTTAACTACTCGGTTCATGAACCATAACTAAACAATGCTTCATAGAAGTAAGCGCTTGTTTAAAAAAGAAATACTTATAGAAGAAGGAAATTATAAACAAAGAGAAGAAATAGTAAAGATGTGCAATCTAATCAATAGATAACAGAGTTGATTGTATGCACATAGAAGAAACCAATAGATATAAACACAGAGTTATAAGCAAAGGTAGCTCTAGATCCGAAAGAACACAAAGTTCACTAAAAGATCTAAGATATAAAAGCTAGAAACACAATACACCGTGACACAAAGTTCTCCAGAAATTTGCTCCTGTATATTCCTTTGCTTCAAGTGGCTCTCAAGGGTTTCAAAGACAAAGTTTGGAACACAAAGTCATTGCGCTACAAATTCTAATCTTTAACCCGGAGGTTCTTTCCCTACTTATAGAATGTAGAGGGGCAATTACAAGTCGGAAGCTTTTAGTTGAGCTCGCACGTGGAAGTTGGAAAGGAAACAAGTGGCAATCTCCCTCCGGAATTCCTCTTTGCATGACATGTATGATTTCGCAATCGAAAATAGAACCTTCTATTTTGCACATTTGCCACCTATCTCCAAGTAGTTGACTTATTCAAATAATGGCTTTTAAACCAATCACTTAAGTCAGAGTATAGTTTAATTGGTCGCTCAATTACTTTGTCGGAGGAAAGAAGAAGGAAGAGGAAAGTTACAGTCTTGTCCTTTTTCATGTCTACATGCAGCTGATTCTTTTGCCTTTGATTCTCACCCAACTGGATCTGGGAGTAGCTGGATCTGGAAACAAGTTGGAATTGGAAACAACTGGATTTTGCCTTCGCCTTGTTTTCTCTTTTATCCTTGAAGCTTTTGCAGTTCTTCTCCAGTACATGCATCAATGCAATGTTTGTCGTAGATAACTCATCATCCTTATTTTTAATTGCATATGAGCAATTAAAAATTCTGGAAAGCACTCCGGATGAATGAAAATTCAATGAAAGCTTCAACTGGAAGATGGGAGCATTTGCACAAAATCTTGGAAGGAATTTTCCACGCACTGACTTCTTCACGGGCTACATTCGAAACAAGAGGATGAAGCCTGTGTCGGAAGCTTTTGCAACTATGAGATCTGGCATCTGGAAACAACATATGGATTTGCATCTGCATCTGGGTATGGATCTGCACCTACATAACAAACTCGAGCAACTGGGTTGTGGATGGAAAAGCTGCATCTCGAATACTTCCACTGCTTTTAATCTACATGCATGAGTGAAGTTTTTCCTGCACGCATGAGTGAAGTCTTTTCTGCTCTGGATCTGTCTATCAATTCAACAAAAGGTTCCGAGCCTAGATCTATGTCTCCAATATCTGCAAATTTAGAAGTGATGCATGACTCCGTTGTGCTTTCTTTTTCGTCCCTCTTTGCCATGGCTTTGTCTATCTTTGTCTGAATAATTCTTTTTCTTCTTACTTGGCCGGATTTCTTCAAAACTGGTACAGATCTGGATAATTCTTCAGATTCGAAGGATATATTCAATGTATTGGACATTGATTAGAACTCCTTTTCTTTTGTAAAGCACCTGTAATGAATCCCTGCAATTAATTCAGACAAAGATGGCCACCGGAGCATGAATAGTGAATTTTAATTATAAAAAAAAACACTTTTCAAGCCTGCTGCCCCAAAAATTGATGTTTTAATTGCATGCAAAGAGAGCATGAATTTTTCCAACTTCACCTGAGCACCTATATCACCTATGCAAACAATTATGCAAACACAAATCAACCTCCTTCAATGTATGCGCCAAAATTGGAAGCTTTTAGCCTTGATTTGATCTTCTTTTAAGCAAAATCCTCTTCAATATGGGGCGCACTTTTCCTCTGGGCTGCACTTCTTCACCTATGAATTAATTAATTCACCCTTATGGCAGCCCATGCTTATATAACCCTCATAATTCTATAATTAATAATTGCCCTTCCTATTCCTGCAATTAATTAATTAAAAATCATGTTTTTCTCTTTAACTGATGTGCTAAAATTGCATGATTAAGGACAACCATCCATTAAATTAAATTTAATCAATTTAATCCACTCTTCACTTCACTTAAGCTTCACAGTGTGCTTTGACCATAGCCACTGAAAATAGAATTTAATTTAATCAATTAATACTTTAAAAAGTATTATTTCCTTCTCAAAAGGGGCTGCATTAAATAAATTAAATTTATTTAATTTTGGAATTCTATTTTTAAATTCCTTTTGTCCACTTCCCTTTGTTGACTTTTTCACAAGCTTGGGTGCCAAAATTGGGTGAATAAATATTAACAAATATTTATTTAATGCATTATTATTCACCCAAGGTGGGTTGCACTTTTTAGCAATGGGAATTTTTACCCTACAAGGCAGCCCTAGAAATCCCATGATCCACTTAAGTGATTTGAATTTGACAATGGGATTATTTACCTGCGCATGGCAGGTAATAAAATCCCATGATTTCACTTAAGTCATTTTTCTTTTATTTCACCATGGGAATTTTTACCCTGCAAGGCAGTCAATAAATTCCCGCATGCCTGCTGCTTCTAATTTTCCCACTGCAACTTAAGTGACTTTTCCATCATGGGAAAAATACCTGCAAGGCGGCAATAAAATCCCACCTACCTGCTGCTACTATTTTTCCCATGATCCACTTAAATCCTTTATTTTCCAAAATGCCCAACCCACAGGGCTTTTTAGTGCACGACTTCGCCTTTTCCCAGTGGAACCGGATCTCCGATGGTGACTTCCTTCTAACACAATGTGCGTATGTGATCCCCAGTTACTCCAGGCCAAGAATCAGGCCAAACCAGCAAAGGAATTGATCCACAGAAAACGAAACGGGAAAACACAAAAACACAAAAAAGTTGCCAAAAGTCACAAATAAAGCCCAACACTTATTCCTAGTTAAAACCCTTCTAGTATATAGGAATAACGATATGTTCGATCACAACAGGGTTAAATCGGAGCGCAAATTGTCTCAAACGAGGCTCAAAATAATTAAATACAAATTTCCCGCAGACAAATCCCGATGACAAAATATAACAATTTTGGGCATCTGGGTATTTGGCAAAAATGGCTAATATGGCTCTTTGGGAATATCTTGGCGCAATACAAGAACTTTCTGGCAATAAAAACACAAAACGACCCATTATTTTAAAAGTACGAAAAAAATTCGGATAGGGTAGTAGAAATTTCAGGATGAAATCTGGGGACACTATGCATTTATGCTTAGATCTAGTATCTTTACTTTTGTGTTAGAGTAAATACTTGAATTTCTGTTCAGCAACATTCCTCCATTAATGGCGAAGCATTCTTACGAAGCTCACATAAAGGAGGAGCTCGGCACCCAGCGCGCCCTCGGTGAGCGCCACCGATGTTGGGCGATAGGCAGCGCGCTTGGAATTTTAAGAGAGGAGGTAAATGAGGCTACATCTTGGTTTCGTTGCCGGGACCTCTTTTGAAGTTGTAAGAATGGTGTGTGATGACAAAATGCTTGACCTTGGATAGCGTCAAGACTTGGCTTAAAAGCATGGAGGATGAGTTTGCTCAACGATTTAACACTGGACTTGAGTTTAATGCACATAAATGGGTAGAGGAGCACCTGTATCATGAGCTCTATGAGACATTCTTTTGTTATTTTCCAATAGAGTTGTATGAATGGCTATCAACATATGCATCAAGGAAGAGTTGGTATTATAGACCTCGTGTTTGGACCCAAGAAGAGTATCAGAGGCTACATGATGTTGATCTGACCTGACTCGTGTTGTTGATCATTGGTGGAGAGGTGTGTTGACTAGTTATACCTTGGAATACGCAGTTTCTACGTATTCTTGCCCGGAGATTGCTGAGTTTGAATTCTTGCGGGAGCCAAGAGGATTGTTCTTGCGTGCTATGTCGTTAGCCATTAAGATCCTGATCATCACTCTGAGTATGGAGGCACTTCTTATGGCTGGCTAACGTCCCCTGGTATGGTGAAGGATGGTGGACCTTGCGGCCAAAATGGAGAGAGAGAAGAGGCGACTCAAGTATGGTGAAGTACAAGAAAGGGAGTTAGCGAGACAATGCGAAGCTGCAAGAGTGATGGACTTATGGAGGCAAAGCGTTGCGGGAAGGATTTGAGGTTCACGCGGAGGACGTGGAACTGAGCGACCGAGCTACCCCATCTTATCAAGAGCGAAAGAGAAACCCCCTCGGCTTCTGGAGAGAGCTCATCATATGAAGGAAGGATAGGAGCCGTAGGAGCGCATCATAACCCACATGGCGATTAGACCCTTGCGCTTAGCTTTCAAGTTTATGAGATAAGTTTTGTTAATCTAGTTGGTATTGGTATTGGTAGTCAAGCGACACCTAGTAGATATAATTTTTCATTCAGTACATCTATGGCAACACAGACATTTCCGGTGTTTGGAGGTATCTTGTCTGGTACAACATTTGGGCAAGGTGTGGGTACACAAAGTTTGGGTATCACGTCTGGAAGCGGTTCAACGTCATGGCATGTTGGCGCGCAGCTTTAGTATGAAGGTGGCTACACAAAGTGCATCGCATCGTGCCCCTTACCCGCTACGAGAGGAGGATCTGGTGGATCCGGAGGGATAGGAGCTAGTGGATCTGGTTGTGGAGGCAACACGGGAGGGAATCAAGGTCCTAGATGTGGCGTACAAGGACCACAACACCATCAAAGAAGTGTTTTACGAGATGTCTCCTGCATTTTCCTAAGTACAAGGGCATCAAGATGCCACGGAGCATGTACAAAAGTGCGAATTGCTATGGCGCGCTAAGGGAATAATTGCCCCGCAGTGGAAAGCAAGTCGGTTTGCAAACTACGCTGCAAGGGCGTGCGTGCATAATCGGTATCGAAGTATGACCCACATCGATGCAGTGGTGGATTATACCGCACCGCGTGATGACTACTTGCGCGTAATGCACATTCCCGAGTTTGAGCAAAAGAGCATCCCCGCATCAAGGAGATTTAACAAGGGATGGCAAAGAGTGTGCAGGAGTATGATGAGCGCTTTATAACTCTGTAATGTCCCCAAATCAAGACCCTTAGCCTATACTTCCCCGTGGGCTTCGGATGTGCAAGGGGAACATTTTTATTAAATAATTAAATATTATTCCCCTCGGAGCAACAATAATTTAATTATAAAGATTATGAAGATTATTTAATTTAATTCCCAAAATATAAAAATTAAATGGGAAATTAATTAAATAAATATTTAGGTGGATTTTATTGATAAAATCACCCTTTGAAAAGGGGATGCCACACCTAGGGAAAACAAACTGCTTTTATTTAATATTTTCCCTCTCCTAGGGTTTTCAAATTTTGTGCCTCCTTGCTTATAAAAGGAGTGCTAGGGTCATTATTATTATTATGTTATGATGAACTTATTTTGATACTCCATGCTTGGAGTTGGGATGCATGCCCATTGATGTTTTCTTTTGCCCTCTCATGCTTGGGAGATCTTTGTAGCTGATCTTTGAATATCAAATTGAAGACGTTATTTGCTTTGGTTGAATTTGCAAGTAGAAATCTGTATTTTCTACTGTAGCGACGTCACTGTAGCAGCTGGTTTTTGGGTATCAAGTTGAAGTGTTTGTGAGTGCTTTGCAAATCGATTTGGTGTATGATCTCTCTAAACCCTAGGCGACTTCTTCTATGATGTTTGTGGACTGTTTTTAGAGCATTCTTTGATGTGAATCGATCAGCTGGCTGCATGCTAATGTGCCCTTTTGGCAGCGACTTGAATAAGGCAAGCTGATAATAATTTTATATGTTTCATGATCTGATTTCTATCCAATTTAGTCTGCTGTTCCAGCGATTTCACTCGAGAGTTTATATTTGCATGAAAACACATATTTGGGCAGCGATTTGTGTGATTGTCTAATTCTGAGCGTGATGATCTGATTAGTATGGTGTTTTGTAATCTCTAATAGCAGCAATTCAGATAGGGAGATTTGGATATAATTTTGTATGCTTGTTTGGTTGATGATCAACTCTTTTGCAGCGATCTGTAAATGAATGTTAAGATCAGATTTATATAAGTTATAGCAGTTCCAGCGACTGGTATAAAAGGTCTAAATCTGGGTAGGTGTGCGTTTATACCCTTCATTTAGCAGCAGCAGACCTCTGTGGTTATCATCCCAATCCATTGATCTTCATTAATGTTTTTAGATCTGATTTATGAGCATTGAGAGGAACAGTCTACAGTGACCCACATTGTGGGGCCTATATTCGATTACATGTGCTTTCAATCACTCACTAACAGCTGTGTTTCACCTTTACATTTATTGAAAATATTGTCACCACTATCTAGATCTGGCGATCTGGTTTGAATCACTTTTGGGTGCCTAAAGGACATGGAAGTAGCGATCTGAGTATTGCTTCTAGAGAAGCCCTTTGTAAGGCCTAACTGTGGTCTATTCTTCCCATATCTAATCAGAGTGGAACGACTGGGGTTGACAAAAAGGTGTGGTAGTATTCCAGGGGCAGCCAATGAAGGTATGATGGTCTGACATTTATTCTCTTTATGTTGAGTACAGTGATTTGCATAAGACAGGTTTTGAGAGAGTTCATTGATTAGTATTGAATGCTGGGAGTTGTTTGTTATTGGTAGATATAGAAATCATGGAACTAGGGTGGAGCTGAGTTGGTATAAAACCATAGTGGAGAGGAATCATTTCTTTGTTGTAGCGGCTGGTTGTGCTCATGTATTTACGGAATTAGTTGATTGACCCCTTGGAGCTGATTTCTATCTTTGGTTGGTTAAGTATTAGATAACTCCCAGGTGCAGCGATCAGGGTTGGAGCTTACAGCAGCAGTCTATAAGAAGGTTTCATCAATATTATGTGAAGGGAATGTGAGAATTTGTTCGTTGTTATGTTATTATCAGATTGTAACAATTATTTCATAACCTTGTTGGCTGAGCTTGATCATTTTAGTGTTGATTCTACTTGTTTGGTTGCCATCTCCCACTGATCCCGGGAAGTGGGATACAACAGACAGTGGTACCAGAAGTATACTGGTACCGGAAGTATGACCCACATCAAACAGTGGTGGATTATACTGCACTGCGTGATGACTTCTTGGCGGAATTGCACATTCCTGAGTTTGAGCAAAAGAGCATCCCGCATTGAAGGAGATTTAACAAGGGATGGCAAAGAGTGTGCAGGAGTATGATGTGCGCTTTAAAACTCTTCTGTAAAATTGTCTTATGATATCCATCCCTCTCAGCATGCTCAATGGTTCGTTGGAGGATTGATCACGCCTTTCAGACGAGCACTTTCCCACAAGACTTTCACGGATCCGTGTGAGGCCTTGGAGGCTGTTTTGCACACTGAGGCCGTCGGAAGTGTTGACACTGGAGTAAGCCCATTTTTAGAAGCACAGATCGCTGCCATGGCAAAGCAGCTTGAGAAATTGTCTGCGAACTTGGCTCATGAGACTCGCAGTGGACTATGGTGCACGGATTGTGAGGTAGAAGGACACACAAAAGACAGTTGCCCACAAAAGACGATGTGCGCCATGTCATTGGATTGTGAGATCTGTCACGAAGATCATGATCCAAGTAGATGCCCGTTGTTGCAGCGCGTGCTCCGCAAGAATGTGTCCTCTTATTGTAAGATTTTCTCATCTACGACTCATGATACAAAGGACTGTCGATTGATAGACCAAATCCATGATGCCATTGATATTGGTGTGCGTCAGACCAGCATTCGAACAATTCTAAGAACAAAGGTCGTCCAATGTGAAGGGCGCACTGAGATGGAGGCGGTCAAGGAAGAGGTTTTCACGAAGGATTCAAAGGTCGTGGTGGTTAAGCCGGTAGGAGTGAATTTCGTCAAGGAACTTGTTACAATTGTGGATCTACTGAACACTACAAGCGCGAGTGTCCGGATTTGTTACAATGCTCATGGTGCAAGAAGAAGCATAAGTATGAGGAGTGCCCTGAGTTGTATGAGCACATGAGCCAAAACCAGAAGAAGGACATGGGCGCGGGAATGGTTAGTGTGAAGCGAGCTGATCCGTTATGGATGCCTAGGGTAGTGCATGACTCTGAGTTGGAACCTGTCTTAGTAACTACACGGGCGGAGGCCACATGCGCCAAGGAGGAACCAAAGCAAAGACCTCTCATTACCAGAGAAGAGGTATTACATGGGAAATATCTTGATCCAACTCATTAGGAGGTTTACCAAGAGACCATGGAGGTGATTAGAAACCTGCAAGGGGAGATTCAGTGTTTGAAGGAGCAATCCAAGAAGTTGGAGCAGAAGAAGAGTGCTTGAGGTCCCTTAGAAGGACATGGATGAGGTCAAAGAAGTATGTAAGATGTTGTGCCAAGAGAATATTATCCCTCTATTAGGAGAGTGGCTAAGAGAAAAAGTACCGCACATGGAGGTGATCGCGAGAGGCGGGTCTTGCATGCTAATTTGCCCCCTCACAGTGTTGATTATGACAAAGAGATCACATTCAATGCAGTTGTGGATGGATGGCTCTTGAGCAACATTCTGATTGACACGGCACCGAGGTCAATGTTCTCACTTTAGATGCATGGAATCAGATGGGAAGACCCCCATTACAACCATCTTCAAATGTGTTGTATATGGTAAATAGGAAAAAGGCTATGCCCGTTGGAGTATTGAAGGATGCATCCATAACCATCCAAGGGGCAAAGTTTACTGGAGACTTTGAAGTCTTAGCACTTGCCAAGGTAGATAACTTTCCAGCCCTACTTGGACGCCCCTAGTGCTATAAGAATAATGTTGACTTGCGCTTTAACAAAGGGTACATAAGTTTCGAGAACAAAGAGGAGTGCGTCATTATTCCACTGATGGATGGGAAGTTTGCTCCTATGTGGAACCCTTAGGAGAAGAGGACCTGGATAAAATCTATGTGCGCACCATCAGAAACCCCAAGGTTGTTCATCCATCAACAGGAGTCATTCAATGGGAAGATGCTCAGTCCATGAGTGATACAACTAACGTGTGTATGTGACAATGGGGCGCACGGAACCTATGAACTAATTGGGAGACAATTGAAGGGCATCGTAACTCGCATCACTAGGGCGCGCTCGGTTAGGCGCATGGGAGAAAAGCACTTACCCGATACACTAGAGAGGTAACCCTAACGCCTCTTTCACGTGCGCGATGGAGGCACAGTGGACCTGTCAGAAAGAAAGGAGGAATATGCTAACTTATACCTTGTGTGGAACGGTAGGCGTTGGTGGGCAACCCATCGGGACAACCTTCTAGAGTGGCACGAAGTGAGAATCGCGCTCTCTGTTAGGTTTCTAAGGAGCAATGCACCCTCTACGATACACGACTATCATGGGAAGGAGTCCGCCTCATTCCATGTCCAAGAGTGTGAGAGAACCTGGATGATGGGCGCGGAAGCCTTGCCTCCTTCACTATGGGTGTATGAGTTCAATTCCACCTTGCAAGGTTCTGCGCGCACATGGTATATCCATTTAGAGATACGTCGTCGAACAAGAAACTAGCAGAATCGACAGCGGATATTATTCAAACTTTTGAATATCGAAGTTTGAAGCCATCGGTGAATGAAGCATTGCAGGTAGTCAAGTGTTTTACCTTGGGAGATAGTGCCATGGTCGAGGACCAAATTTTGGACTTGTTAGGAGAACCTGAGTTGAGGGCACACTTTGTAGAAGAACCAGAGGAAGAGATGGAGGAGGTGTAACTTGATTCCCCCTGTCTGGAGAAAGAAAAAGAAAAGTTAGTCTATTTGATAGACAATGAGGAAGTGGAAAATTTGGATGTTAACCATACAGTAGGTGCGTGCAAAGTATTGGACAAGGCGGATGAGAAGGCGCGCGCTTACCATGAGCCCTTGAAAACAAAGAAGGTTAACATTGGTACAGAGGCAGAGCCGAAGGAAGTTGTCATTGGAGATTACTAGACGGAACAAGAAGTGTTGAAAATTATTGATCTACTACGCGAATTCCAAGATTTGTTCCCACGCGGGTACCACGAATTAAAAGGAGTACATCCCTCATTGGGAGAAATGAGGATTAAGTTAAAAGAGGGTGCGCGCCTGATTGAAGAGACCTTATAGGATGAATCTGAATCTGCACGTCAAGGTTAAGGAGGAGATTGATAAGATGATAGAATCCGGTATCATTGAGGCAATTGAAGAATCTAAGTGGGTGAGCTCGATGGTAATTAGTATTAAAAAGGATGGAAGGATAAGGAGTTGTGTTGATTATAGGGACTTGAATGTTGTGTGTCAAAGATCCTTTTCCAACCCCATTTATTGAGATCTTGGAAGGAGTAACAGCGCGAGAGACCTATTCTTTTACGAAGAATTTTCAGGTTATCACCAGGTAAGAATTGCGAAGGAAGACCAGGAGAAGACTACTTTCACCCACCGAATGGGGAAGTTTTCTTATACGGTCATACCTTTTGGTCAAGAACGTTACACTGATGTGTTTTCACGCATTGTAGTACAAGCCTTTCAAGACTTCATCCATAAATTTCTGCAAGTTTACCTAGATGATTGGACGGTGTACGAGTTAGTAAGAGACCACCGTGAAAATCGAGATTGATGTTTGAGAGATATAGGCGCTTGAGTATCTCGCTTAACATTAAGAAATGTGTCTTTGTTACTCCATTTGGCACATTACTCGATCACATTATATGCAGGGAGACTTATTGGTAGACCCCGCCAAAGTGGTTACCTTGGGATTGGAAGAACCTACCGATCGAGTGCGGTGCGTGGATTCTTAGGGCACTAGGGATATTACGAAAATTTATAAAAGGTTATGCCAAGATTTCCGTGGCATTGGGAGTTATTGAAACATGAAGGTAAATACCATTGGGGTGAGGCGCAGTAGGTGGCATTTGACACACTTGAAGGACGAGCTTACAATGCACCCATCTTGCGCTTTCCCTCTTGGGATAAGCCCTTTCATGTGCATGTAGATGTGTCAAGAATGGAGATGGAGCGAGTCTTAGCACAACCTGGAGAGGGGATTGTTGACCATCCCTTGTATTTTGCTAGAAGGAAGCTAACCCTAACAGAATAGAATTATACCACCACGGAGCGCGAGGCATTGTCGATGATCTACGCTCTACACAAATTTAGGCGTGTTTTGCTAGCAACGCCTTTCATTTTCTACACGGACCACATGGCATTGAAGTACTTGGTGAACAAGCATGTTTTGCAAGGGCGCATATGTCGGTGGGTCTTATTGTTTCAGGAGTTTGAGTTTACGGTTGTGGTGAAACCAAAGGTGAAGAGCAATTTGGGACTCGATCATCTATCACAAACTAACGCAAGTGAGGACACGCATAGCATTGAAGACACAATGCCGGATGTACAGATTGTTTAGATTGCAGCAAGCGCGCCCTGCCGGTTTGGAGGATATTGTTGTTTTCTTGCAAACAAAGTGTGGCGCCGGAAAGGAATGGAGGCCTTGGAGAAAAAGCAATTGGCTATATGTGTCACGCCCTATATGTTGATTGCGAAACCCATGTACAAACTAGGCCGAGATGAGGTCCTACATCGGTGTGTGTTGGAGCATGAGCATACTACAATTATGGAGGAAGCCCATGGTGGCATTGCAAGAGGTCACTATGCGGGGATGCAACCGCGCGCAAGATCTTGGCAAGCCTTTGGTGGGAGATGGTTTATAAGGATTGTATTGAATATTACGAAGGCTCGTGATCATTGCAGCAAGGCCTTGGTAAGCCATGACGAGAGATGAAATGCCATTAAGACCTATTGCTAGCACAGAGTTGTTTGACAAATGGGCAATTGACTTTGTGGGCCCTATTTCCCAACCGCCACAGGGCGGAGTTCACGTTACATTATCACTTGCATTATCTTACAAGGTGGGCGGCGGCGCCTGACAAAGGATCGCACGGTACTTTCTGACAAAGAGCTAGGTTCTTATGGAAAAATATAATCAGCAGGTATGGATGTTCGTTGAGCTTAACGAGTGATAGAGGTACGCATTTCTTAAATGAGACTGTTCGGATCTTGTTGGCAAAGTTTATGGTGGCGCATCACAAAACTACGCCCTATCACCCTCAAGCTAATGGAACTGCTAAGGCATTTAACAAGATACTAAGCCACACATTAATTAAGATTTGAGATGTCGGAAGAAGGGACTGGGATGATAAAATCTCTGCAGTGTTATGGGCCTATAGAACAACTTATAAGTGTTTGAACAACGCCACACCCTTTCAATTCCTATTTAGCACGGAGGCGCTTTACCCGTGGAATTCATGTTGCCATCTCTGCGTCTTCGCGCACGGGAGGATTGGGCAACATGAACAAGCATTAAAGGAGCGCATTGATAAACTTATGGAGTTGGATGAGAGGCGTGTCATCGTTAGATGGAGCCAAAAGACGGAGAAAGCAAAGCGAAGGCATGGCATGGCATGATCATCATATTAAAATCAAGAAGTTTGAGGTTGGGCGGATGGTCCTGTTGTATGATTCTAAGTTTTGCGCCACCCGGGAAGCTCAAGGTGCATTGGTTGGGACTATATATTATCACTTACATACTTGATCCAGCGCTTGCGATTCTAAGCGCTATATGGCACACGGTTTCCCAGTTTCTTTAATGGGAGTAGGTTGAAGCCCTATTATAAATAAGTCTTCTTAGTGTTTGTAAATAAGGCAATATTGTCAGTTAGCTTAGGATTTCCCTTAATGCATTTTCCTTTATATGTGTTTCCTTTCATCATCGCTTTGCTTTGTCTTCTTGTTTGTTTGTTGTGGCGCGCTTGTGCACCAAAAGATCCAGCTTCTTATTTAAAGGGTTTTTATGCGCAAAGGACCGCGCATCCATTTAGTGTGGGGTGGAGAGTGTAAAGAAGAGTTTCAAAGTGAATAGTGCGGTAAGAAGCAAGTGTTGGGAGTGTTGTTAATTGGCGGCCCGGATGAGGAAATCAAAAGCGTGTGGGTTCGAGAGGAGCACGCGAGCAGAGGTGATTATGGATGGAGATTGGTGTCAAAAGCTTTATAAAACCACGTACAAGGATAAAAGCACAGAGCAAACGAGGTAAGCGGCAGCAAGAACTTGCACTATGACGATGACGTAATAATCTGTGGTCGATGAAGTTTTGCACACCAGAAGGTTGTGGGAGTTTCGCACAAGGTTGGCACACAAAGGAAAAGCGCTAGACAAAACGCGTGGGAGGATGGCGTTGGAAAAATATGAATTTAATGTGGTTATACGGTGGTAGGTGGCATGGGAGTTAATGCGGGAAAAAGCAAAAAGCTATAAATAGAAGGTCGGGGAGAGTTATTCTTTTTACCTTTGTTTGTTGTTGAAGAGCTCTTGCGAACTAGGGCATCCTTGCAAAGAATCTGCGAAGAGTTGCGTGCGAAGTGGAGAAGTCGGTTTGTGAACCGTGGAACCGAGTGGAACGGAGTGCGCGAGGAGGTTGTTTGTTGGACCGCCGCAGTTTTACACTTTGTCTTGTGGAAGGAGAGTTTTCAGTTAGGGTTTGTCGAGTTAGGGCACGAGTTTTGAAAAACAATTCGCAAGAGTGGAGCCAAGGGCGGAAAGCGGTGTTAAAGCACGACGACGCAGCGAATTTACAAGGACTTGACGAGAAAAATGGCACCAAGGAAGGGATCGAATGTTTCATCAAGAAGAAGGGAAAGGACAAAGGAAAACCCGCCGTATCGACAAGTTTTAACGAGGAGTGGTACGCGGAGATGCAGTACCCAAATGGCATTTTGATGGGATGGAATGGGTTTCTCACGTGCGCAAGATGGTTATCAGTGATTATAACCACAGGACAGATACCACGGAGAAGGAGATGGCGTTGGAGCTAGTTCGCCCAACTGGAGAGAGAACATAGGACGACAAACCTATGTATGATGATTACTCAGTAAAAACCACATTAGAGAAAGCCGAACTTTTGCAACTTTATGCGTTGCCATAGTTCAACAAACCCGAAAGGTTATACCAATGGGTTGATGTCGCGCGTGCATGAAGACTATTTTTACTTTGCAAGAAGGAGAATGCGCTTAACTGCTCAGTTGATCTCCAGATACACTGGGCTTATCTGCACTAGAGAATCACTAGAGGATGACTTGGGCGACAAGGACGTCGTTAAGGAAACAAACCGTGGAATATGAATACAAGAAGGGTTCGCACTACTTTGATATCACCAAGATCACTAACCCAGCAATGAAGATGGCCGCGCACTACTCACCAAGTTAAATGGACAAGAGCGGTGGACAGCAAGTGGACAAGAGGTGGTTGTACGTTTGCAAGAAAATTTCAGAAGGAACAATCTACAACCTCTCGGCCTTCATTGCGGAGGAGATCATAGATGTCGCGCGCGACGAGGATAAGATCATGTATGGTAACATCCTTCTTACCATTGTGTTTTCTAGAGATTGGAGTGCCCGATGGGCCGAATAACTATGTATGGGAATACCCTGATGAGAACCCTTCCCCCGTTAAGAGGTTCGAAGCATACACTTGTGATACAATGACTACTCCATATAAAGTGTGCTTGGAGAAGTGGTACAAGCGAATGCGCGATGCATTCAGGGCAGAATGGAGAATCCTTGAACAACTGCCACCTTGGTGGATGGTGAGGCTGAGTTTACTGTATACCAACACTTCGCGTAAGCAAATTAACTTTGACAGATGGTAAGCTACCCTTTGCCTTCACAGCGCAATAATTTCAAAGCGCGGTTAACAAGTTCAAGGAGGCCAAAAGTTCAGATTTGATCTAAGTGAGGTAGATCAGATCATCGCGCGCCGTATCAACCTTAGCGTATCCTAAAAAGCGTGCCTATGTGGAGAAGTATGTCTCTCACGACGTACATATGGTAAAATCCGTGTCAATACCTATTGCAGGAAAGACAACAGCAAAGGTCTATGTACACCTAAGGCCCAAGTTCGAAAAGGGCGCGTATGTTGAGGATGATGTATCCATCCCAGAAGATCCCACCGAAGAAAGAAGGTGGTGCCAAAGAAGAGAGAAAGGGAAGAAACTCCAGCAAGCAAAGTGCCAGTGCGCGTGCTGATTTAGACCACGGAAGCACAGGAGTCAAGTGCGGGCACAAGTACTTACACTTGGAGGAAGAAATCCCCGTGAAGGAGAAGTCACCTGAGAAGGAAATGTCCCAGTGATAGAGGGGTCGCCAGTGAAGAAGAAACAGAAGATGGCACAAAGTTTAGACTCTGAGGAGACAGAAAGCATGAAGAATGACGACTCCGAGGAAGAGAATTAAGAACGCGAGGAAGGCATGAGTCCCCTTGTTCATGATGTACATGAGTATGATGAGGAGCAGAATGATTATGAAGAAAGCGCTCACAATGTGGGAGATAGTGAGGAAGAAGTGGGGACAAATGCGCAGAAGACCCCACCCTTGGTGGAGGACAATTGGAGGATACGGTGGAAAGGGAAGTGGCAGGCATCATTCGAACTTGGTGGAGCAAGAAGTGGAGCACAACGCTGAGGAGGTATTGAAGGAAACAGAGGAAGCAGAAAGGAGTATGGGAGCATGGGCAGAGATCCCAGCTTAGCAGTGAGCTTCCCGACGGCAACGCACATCGATGGCAAGGGTGCGGCAAAGTATGAGGACACATGACTTATGTCAATGACCCTAGCAAAGTCCTTCGCATGCACTTCCAAAGCACAGTACCCACAGATCAACTCTTTTTTTGGTCATCATTTGATAGTGGTAGCTCATACACGCGCACTAGGAAGATGTTGTCATGGACTTTCGAGTCTCATGTTGATGAGCCCGAGTTCAAGTTGGCGCGGATGCAATAATAGAAACAGAGAACCCTAGTGAGGTGAATCCTGTTGTGGATACTCAACGGTTAACGATGAATGCAGTGCAGTAACGCACTCAACAAGGTGTCGGTAGAAGTAGAGGCTCGGTTATTTGGGAGAAATAACAAAATCAAAGCCCTGGAGGAAGAATTGGGGAAAAGAATAAGGAGATAATAGAGAGAGACAAGGAGATAAAAGGGAAAGAGTCCATAATTGCGTAGCTGAAGGCTAAGTTGAGAGAAGAGAAGGTGAAAGTGCACAAGGCATACAAGAAGGCGGAGACTATTTCAAACTCCATCATTCTAGCATGCCCAGATCTGGCCCCTCCTGAGCAAAAGTATGAGTAAGCTTTTCTATGCCAGGGAGGACTTGACGCGCTTGACCACAATGGAGGAACAACCACTTATCTGGAGTCGGTAGAGGAAGTTTTGGCACAATAGAGGGCCGAGGAGAAATCAAATATTGAAGAGACCATAACTCGGTACTCCGAGCTCCTTGCCTCAATTAAAACCACGGCGCACATGGCCAAAGTTGTCTATGACAATTTCTAGGACAGGGACAAGGTGGCAATTATATTGGTTGCTACCCATGAGGCGGACCTGAAGGAGTTTCAAGAGAAGAACAAGGGTAACAAGGCGGAGCGGGACAAAATCATAGCGGAGGTCGAGAAGAAGTCGGAGGCGATTGAAGGCCTAAGGGTCTCAATTAAAAATAAAGTAAAGGAATTATATCCCCAAGTCACGCGAAGGATGGACACGTTGAGCGACCTTAGCAAGCAGATGGAAAACATTGTTGATACACTGAAGGCTAAGGGTGAAGAGTTATCATTTGATGAAGTCAACGCGTTAATAGGGGATTTATTTCAACAAGCGTAGAGTGAGGTGGATGCCTGAATAAAATTGAAGCATCCTTGAACAAAGACTTCCCAATCCTTGTGCAGTAGTAGTAAAATTATTTTGTTCTTTGGCGCAAGCCAGGTCATGATTATTCTTTCCTTCCATTCTTTATTCTTTGATTGTTGGAGGATAGATTATTTCTAAGGACGGATAACACGTTTAGTGTGGGGTAATGTTGAGCCCTTAAAATGACTAAGTCCTAAAGCAAAGGATGAGCGCAAGCGAGGGAAACTTGGAGAAATCGCCTAAGTGAAAGCGCAAAAGGAGTGGTAGGTTGGCGCTACCGAGGAAAGGGTTTAAGGACTTAGAGGCATTTGGTGAGGGTGTCACATGCAAAACACGTGAAGCTGCGGATAAGCGTAATGATGACAGGGTTGTTACATGGAGACTTGAGGCTCAAAAAAAAGAATATTCTAGGGAATCTTTATGGTTACAGGATGGAAAGTGGAGGTTGTTATGGCTAGTTGGCATCTGCATGGCTTGGACATTCGAGTATGCAGGATATGATGACAATTGGCATTCGGGTCTGCTTCCAGAATGATGATCAGCAAGCTTCCGTTCTATTTAAGGAGGCATTTGCGTCTACACAAAAAATAGGGATAGCATAGAGAGTAGAGAGTATGTGTAGAGGTTGAGTGTGTATGCAATGGCGGACTTGTGATAAATATGTAATGGCTCTAGGGGTGATATAGGGTTTCTAGTTGTAGGATGCTATTATCTTGATCTATTCGGTCTATTATGACCTTTTTGATGTAATATGGCTACTGTAAACACTTGTTAATCAATATATGAAGGGTTGTTCTAAATATCTGTGTTCATGGGTTCAAACCCTAGTGTATTTCATATTACTCATGGTACAAATCTGGTTCTCTTATGTTGTTGCAATGTTTACATTTATATCATGGTGCATTTATGCTTAGATCTAGTATCTTTACTTTTGTGTTAGAGTAAATGCTTGTATTTTTGTTCTGCAACATTCCTCCATTAATGGCGAAGCATTCTTACAAAGCTCACATAAAGGAGGGGCTCGGCACTCGCGCGTGCCTCGGGTGCGCGCCCGATTGATGGTGGGTGATAGGCCGACACGCTTGGGATTTTAAGAAAGAAGCTAAACGAGGCTACATAGATGGTTAACCTCTGGAGGAAGTATTACTTTGATTAAAGTTGTTCTACAGGTTGTCCCTATTTATTTTTCTTCCCTTTTAAATATTCCGGCGAAAGTTTTGCATCATCTCGGATTCCATTAACCAGAATTTTTAAGGACAGGACGCAACAGTTAGGAAATGGCATCTTGTGAAATGAAAAACATTATGTTTTCCAAAGAAAGAAGGGGGTTTGGGTTTTAGATCCACGATGCTGAATAACAAGGCTTTAGCTGCAAAGCTATACTGGAGACTGTTACAAAATCCCTATCATCTATGGGCCATTAACATTAGAGCGAAATATGCGGAAGGAATGATGCATGCAAGAGTTGATCTCGGGGATCTCTGATTTTATCGGTCCTCAAAATTGGTGAAGAAATTATTAAAAGACAAATTTTCTAGAAAATTGGGAAAGGTGACCAAGCTAACTTCTCGGACTAATTCATGGAATGTGCACCCCCTCTGATTGAGTAGTATCCGGATTTTTGTGGTATTATGAATACTCTTCACAGTAAAGGCAAGGAAAAGGTGGTCCATTATTTACAATCATCGCCACAGGGGACTAAGTGGATCTCTCTGTCTATGTGGCAAATCAATTTGTCTAGGGACCAAATTCAATTTTTTCAAGCTCTCCTTCAAAACAAAATCCTTCCTTTTTCTTTCAATCCGGATATACTTGTTTGGGGAAAATCTTCAAAAGGGAATTATTCGGTAGATGAAGGCTATAGTACTATGGCAGGTACTCAACCGCACCCTTGGAAGGATCTTTTTGTTGATCTCTGGCGCCCTGCCTTGTGGCCTAAAGTTAAATTCTTTATATGGCTTCTCTTATACAAGAGGATACTTACTGGAGACAATTTGATGAAAAGAGGTATGATAGGACCCTTTTGGTGTGCTCTATGCAATGAAGCGAATGAAACTTTGACTCGCCTTTTTATTTAGTGCCCTTTTGTTATGTCTCTATGGAATATTTTGGCGAGTGGCTATCGGTTAATTCGAGCTCTTCAATGAATATTGTGGAAACTATTAGAGTTTGGAAACGCTTGGCTTCTGATACTCAAGATTTTAGCAAAGGAGTTTGGATTGCTATTTCTCTTATGTTGTGGAATGTATGGAAAGAGCGAAATAGACGCATCTTCAAATCTGAAAATAGAGACATTTGGTATGTTAAGGAATTAACTAGATGTAATATAGTGGAAACTATTGAGCATAATGTGAAGATCCCTTCCCCCTTACCTAGCAAATGGAAAAATCTGCTACAAAAGCTAAATTTGGAGGAAGGCAAATTAAAGTCTAGGTCATGTACTAGACTATTGGTGCGTTCTGTTTTGAGAAAATGGAAACCACCTCCATTTGACTTTGTGAAACTAAATATTGATGGAGCAGCAAGAGGCAATCCGGGGCCAACCAATATTGGAGGGATAGCTCATGATTCTTTGGGAACTCCCCTTTTCTTCTTTGCTCATCAATTGGGGCATTGCACTAATAATGTGGCTGAAATCTTGGCAATTCAACAAGCTCTCTTGGAAGCAACTAAATTGGGATGCCTTAGAATTATAGTTGAATCTAGACTCCAAGGTTATTATCAACCTTCTATCAGCTCGGAGTAGGATAGATCCAATAATTGGCTTATCGCTAAGGTCTAGGATAATATTAAAGTTATTGCTCGACAATTTCAGATCATCATGTATCAACATGTTCCTAGACATCGAATAAGGAGACGGATGCTTTGGCTAGTTGGGCTTTGGATCATAATAATCTAATCAACTTTGGTCCTTTGCCTCTAACATGGTCTCTAGATAAGCGAAATCAGATTGAAATGATCCTTCACTTACTGAAGCAGCGGATGGATAAGTCACAAATATGCTCTCTTTTTCTTTAATTTGTTGTTGGGAGTCTAAGGATATATCCGGGAGTATTGAGTATCATGGCATGGCATTGTAATTTGAATCTTTTATTTTGAGTAATATAATTGGTATTTTTATTAAAAAAATTTACTTGTGATTATCCATTATTTAAAAAAATCCAAAAAAATATTCTAGTGTTTGTTATCATATCAGCAATCTCTCTATAAAATTTCGTGTGATTTGGACAAGTGGTTTGCAAGTTATCATTATTTTTCAGTTCGCTGCCCTATTTGGGTTTTATTCCAGAAAAATCAGAATATCATTTGCTGCAATTTTTATTAAATTCCAAGTTATATCCCTTCATGGTATCGAATCGGCTTTCCTCTAGCCTGCTGGGTGTGAATGAAAGTTTATTCCAGGAGAAATACACCGCAAAAAGAAGGGCGAAAATGGGTGACAATGATGAGTTGAACGAAGAGATGATGAAAAAATTATTTATCAATATGGTTAAACAACAGGAGACCACTAATCTTTATTTGAGCCAGCTCACCGAAAGATTAGCACAGGAAGAGTTGAGAATCATGCGGAAAGAGGAGAAAATAGTAACACGGGGCAGCAAGGTCGAAGAGGTGAAAATAGCAATTCAGGGCAGCACACTCCCGTTCCCATAATGCACATTCAAGCATGCATGAGCCCGCATTTTTGAAAGATCCGAAAAATACACAAATGGGACAACAATCAATAAAAATTGATGAGGAGACTTGTTGGCTGAAATATGAATCCTTGAGTGAAGGGTTTAGCGCTAACTTGCCTTTTACCGAGTACTGCAAGATTAAGATCGGTAATAGGCCCAAGAGGGATCACACTACTCAAGTTCTAGAGCTACGATGAGGTTTTGATCACCTTAAGGGGTGCTTGAGTTCATGCCTCGTTCTTGCATTGTTGGATTTCTCTAGTCCATTCATACATGATTATATATGTGGTGGTTGATAGGTTAACCAAGTATGCCCATTTCTTTTCTATGCCTAAGGGGCATAAGGCACCACAGGTGGCTCAGATATTCTATACAGGTATTTTTAGGCTTCATGGTTTGCCTAAAAACATTGTCAGCAATAGGGACAAAATCTTTATGAGCACTTTTTGGCAAGATATTTTCAGACTTGCAGGTACGGAATTGACTCCTGGCACTAGTTATCATCCACAGACAGACGGGCAAATGGAGATAGTCAATAAGTGGATAGAGGGCTATTTGCGTAGCTATGTGACAGACATCGCGTGCATGGATTAGATGGCTACACATGGGTGAGTATTGCTACAATACCACCTACCAAATGAGCATTGGCATGACTCCTTTCCGAGCATTGTACAGTATGATGCTACATCATTCGCAGATTTAGTATTGTCAGATAGCCAAGCTCCCAAAGCTTGTTATTGGTTACAAGAGAACCAAGCTATTAGGACAACCTCCAGAAAACACAGAATCAGCAGAAGATTTATGCAGATAGGCACAGGGTAGAGAGGTCTTTTGAGGTGGGAGATTTAGTCTTCCTACGTTTGCAGCCCTACATGCAATCCTCACTTAAGCAGAGCGAGGCAAAGAAGCTGAAACCGCAGTTCTATGGACCATACAAGATAGCACGAAGGGTTGGGGCAATCGCATATGAGTTGGAGCTTCCCGAACACAAAGAAGATACACAATGTTTTTCATGTTTCATGCCTCAAAAAGGCACTAGGATAACATATTGTGCCTTCTACAGATTTACCACCATTGGACGATGAGGGGAAGTTGGTTTTGGAACTGAATCTATCATTGAGGTGCGACAAAGGAAGCTCAGGAACAAGGTGATCACGAGTACTTAGTGCGGTGGAGAGACTTGCCACTTGAGGATGCTACTTGGGAGGGAGAGAAGATTTTACAACATCCTAGTTTGCATTTGCTTGGGGACAAGCAAATTTTGGGAAGGGAGGACTGTAATGTCCCCATTCCTTCACCGAGGGCCTAACGGCCATTTTTCAGTCTTAGCCTTGGTCATACCCGAGGGCTAATGACTCGGAGGCTATTGGGTATGGATGTCTGATTACCACCTTGCTTTATGTTATATTTTATCGTTGACATTAGTATTGGGCAACTTGGTGGGAATTATTGTTATATTTTTCATTTGAGAGGGGGCATCATGGTACTTTATTATTTTATTCCTTCATTGGGGTCACTTAAGTCACTTTGGCACCTAAGGGGAAAAAGTAACTTAAGTTACTTTATGTTCATGTGGGTTTTCCCTAAGGGGTCGATTAGGGTTTTTTGGGCCCTTTATTGCATTGGAAGAGGTCATTTATACACACACATCTTTTGATATTGGAGCAATTGTTGTTTGCACTTCTCTTTGCTTGTGGAGTAAGATCCCACAGGAACCCTAGCTTCGGTGGTGAGAGATCCACTCCTAGCTAGCAGAGCACTCTTTGGTGGTGAAAGATCCACCCTAGTTTGCTAATTTGGAGCCCATTCGAGCAAATTTTCAGGCAAATTCATCATGGGTTTTCAGGCAAGGTTTTCAAAGGTTAAGAAGATCATTTGCCCATATATTTCAGCCATTTGCATTTCATATTTTCCCAATGCTTAGGGAAAGTTTGGCGCAGCTTTTGCGAGGAGTTTTGGAGGGTTTCTAGCCCCTTTCATAGGGAGACGTCAGCCCTAGGAGATTGCAGTTGGTTTTTCTAGGGTTTCCAGGTGCCCATTTTCAGATTTGGAGGTTGGGATCATTTCTATATATTTTGTAGATGTTATTTCCAGAAAATCATATTTTTATCAGTTGTATTCAGGTAGTTATGAATTTTGAAATATTTCATAGTTTAGGCATTCTAAAATTTACTAGCGCTATTATCTATTATTCGAAATATTCAATTTTATCATATCAGCAATCTCTCTATAAAATTTTGTGTGATTTGGACAAGTGGTTTGCAAGTTATCATTATTTTTCAGTTTGCTGCCCTATTTGGGTTTTATTCCAAAAAATCAAAATATCATTTGCTGCAATTTTTTATTAAATTCCAAGTTATATCCCACAAGCGATATTTCATTTGTTCACGTTAGTATATCTAGTCGTGGCCGACTTGTACAGTCTTGGACCAACATATCCTCTAACTTTGCTTTCAAATTCATATCTTTTGTTAGGTCTTCTAATTTCTTTAGGTCGGCATTTCTTTGATAAATCATCTACGGAACCCTATATAAGCAAGTAAACACTACCTCATTTTCTAACCTAGAAATCATATGGCACTACATTGATACACTCACTTCCAACACTTGCAAAATGCAAAAGGAACCCAAGGCTCCCCAAATCTTGCAACATCTCACCCACACCATTAGGGCAGGAATCTCTATTGGTCTGAAGCTTCTTACCAAGTTAAGAGAGCAATCTCTCTCATCTACAAGCACTCAAACATCCCTTTCCCAAGTATTTTAATAAGAGCCAACTCAACTCAAGCATTGTCAAAGGTGGTTGTTAAATCTAGTTGCATTCATTCATATATCACATGCTTTAGATGGGGAACAAAGTGTGGTTTGAGACCTCTTCGAGTAGTGCCAACGCGTCGATTGTGCATGGGGTGCCTACAACCCAACTAATGTTTATTTTGTAGGACTTCCCATCCACGGTTAGGGTTTGAGATCATGATCAAAGTATTCAAAGAGCTTCGCAACATGATCGCAAATTACGTTTAACAACAAATAGTGCTAGGCAACCGACAAAGTGCAAAAGTTACATGGCTCTAGAACCAAGCAGGTCCAAGACCTTACAATAGGGTCAAGACCATACAGACAATCCTTGTACAATTCTGTCCCAGGTCAGTTTCCAATCACAATCTCTAGAACGAAGCATCATCAAGTTCAAATCTCCTTGTTTCAGCAAGAGTGCATCCTCCCGAAGCTTCCAAACTCGTCTATAATCAGCTATGTGGACTCATTCCCTCGTATTTTCATGTTCATATCTTATTTAGCATATCAATTACAAGTATAAAAGCGTTATCCTGCTTGTGGTAATTAATGTTGAAAGTTAATTAATTAGAATAATCACTTGTTACTAACCCTTACATCCTTTAGTGTACTAATTCACTAAAATCAATTAGGTTTCATGTTAAATCTAATTAGGTGTAAACAAGATGAAATACCTTAGGCTTGTTGGCCCTACTTTAGTCAACTTACATGCACTTGTGGAGAGAATATCCACCATACAAAATGTGCGGGAGGATGCAATGCCTCAAAAGGATGGAATTCCTCACTCAATATAAAATGTGTGGGAGGCTGAAATGCCTCAAGAGGATGGTCTTCCTCACTCAAATGCACGGTTAATTGTGAAGGGAAATTCCACTATCCAGATGTGTTTTAGGCGCATTATGAGATGATAGAACACACCCCTCAATCACAGGCCCCACTACAGCATGGAAACTTTGCTCATCTTGTTGCAAAAGGCTTTTCACAATAGGGGGAATAGATGAGCAACAACAGGAAATGGTGATTTCTCCTACCGCTGAAGAGATGGTTATTTCTCCTATGGTAGAGTTCCTTTTTACTACTACTGTGGATGCTGCAAAAATGATCTAATTTCAGTTGCTTCTCTTTGGAGATTGGACAAGGAGGTCTACATAGTGCTACTTGGAGATTTTCGGTTACCTGAACATGCTCATTTGGATTGCAAATTGATTGAGTCCCTATTTAGACTTGAACAGGCTACACGAGCCTGATATACTCTCTTTTATCAGCATCTCCAAAATTTTGATTTCAGAATTATGGATGTCGAGCTGAAATCATCCGCCATTAATGATTCATCACCTGTCAATGAATCATTCTACAAATAATTGGCAGACCCTTGTAATATCTTATGTCCACACAACAAAATCATGGTTTTGTTGCTAGATTTCCTTTTCAGTTGTTGTCTGCGCCAAAGCTCATACATTGGACAGCAGTAAAACATCATATGACTGCTGCAGATTTCAGAGTAATATCTAAGGAGCAGCCTACAGTTTTAATGACTAAACTCCTTGGTTTTATTGTGTTTGTAAAATTTTGGGACAAACATATTGTCTTCGGTTTAGTCATTAAGGGGGTATTTAAAGTATATTATTAATATTTAATAACTATTAGCTATCAACTACCCGATGGTCGTTATGAACTTCCCCAACTATATTATAACCTCTTTTAGCATAATACATACGAGCACCACACATGATACTCATACCCATAGATGGAAAACTCGCTTAAAAACTCCATGAGTTTTAAAAACTCATGCCAAAAAACTCGCCAAAAAAATGCTGAAACGGTTAAATCGCGGGAATACTCATCGAATGCAGAAAAAAAACTCGCCGAGTTTTGGCGAGTACTCAGCGAGTTAACTCAACGAGCCCGTGCTTAAAACTCGCCAGACGCTGCTAAAATGCGAAACACAGATTTCAAAGGCAAAAAACACTGTTTTTACGCGGTTTTGGCTCTTTTTAAGGCCCTCTACTCCCTCATTGTCACTCACACAACCATTTGAGCTTGCATTGCTTGTGTTGAGTGGATTTTGGAGCGAATTCGAGGAGAGAATTTGGAGATTTGCATTTGGAGGTAGGTTTTTTTTTTTTTAATTCTTTGAAGTTTTTCCAAATTTTGTGTATATTATTTAGGTTTTATAGATTCCTATTGTGATTCTAAATACATGTAATGTAAAATCGAATGCTTGTACTTTTTTTATACTCATTTGCAACCAGAGGTATGTATTTTTTTTTTTTAATGCAAATTCATTGTAAATTAGTTAAATTTTATGTATGTGTATTGTAATCGATTCGTTGTGTAATTCTAAATACATGTAATGTAAAATCGAATGCTTGTAATTTTTTATACTCATTTGCAGCCAGAGGTATGTATTTTTTTTTTTTTTTAACGCAAATTCATTGTAAATTAGTTAAATTTTATGTATGTGTATTGTAATCGATTCGTTGTGTAATTCTAAATACATGTAATGTAAAATTGAATGCTTGTAATGTATTTTTTTATTTACGCAAATTTGTTATTCAGGCACGTTTTGTTTTTAAAATTAAATTAAGTTTACGTTTTCTAATTTTTTAAATGTGCATTGTGTTGCAGATTAGAGCTTAACAATGGCATCAGGCTCGGCATCAGGTTCGGCATCTGAATCACTAGCAGGGACCGTTCCTCCGAATGCCCGTTCCATAGCATGGAAGTATGTTGTACGTGGAACTTGTGCGGGCGAAATTTTTTGCACTTTCTGTAACAAGAAAATGAATGGAGGCATCAATCGTTTGAAATATCACCTTTCAACTATTCCTTGCCGAGATGTTACAGTTTGCCCCAACGTGTCGGAAGAGGCAACGCGAGAGATTAAAGCAGAGCTAGCAGAGTTAGAGGAGAAGAAACTAGAGAACGCAAGGCTGAAGGCAACCATAGCACAAGCTATTAGACCTGGGGCTGCAATGGAAGAGATTTAGACGATGATGCGGCAACAATTGTGGGCTCTACTCGTGGTCCACGCATACGAAGAGGAAGAGCCGGAAGAGGCACATCTTCATCGAGTTCGAGCAAAGGCATACCGAGTTTTTTGTGGCAAGGAACACACCTAGAGCACAACCTTCATTGGAAGGTACAGTCTGGAACAAAGATATGCACGAGGAAGTGGATAAAGCTTGTGCAAATTTTTGGTACTACTACAACAACTGCCGTTGATGTGTGAAAAAGCCCATCTTGGGAGTACTTGGTGACAACGTTGTGATTGCGGGGAAAGGTGCAGGCACCCTCTCCAAAAGATTTGAGTGGGAAATTACTTGAGGTGCGGTGCGGATGCCACTACCATGCTTTAGAAGAGCACACAAGAAACAATGGAAAAAATTCGGATGCACCATTCTTTCAGATGGGTGGACGGATGGAAGGAACCGCACCCTTGTTAATTTTTTAGCAGCTTCAAACGGTGAGATGGTGTTTTTAAAATCTATTGATGCCTCTAACATAATAAAAAATGCAGAAAATTTGAGTGTTATGTTAGAGACAGTTGTATTAGAGGTTGGTGTACAAAATGTTGTGCAAGTTGTCACAGACAATGCAGCAGCATATGTGGCGGCTGGGAGACTATTGCAGGAGAGACATCCATCACTCTTTTGGACTCCTTGTGCAGCTCATTGCATTGACCTTCTTTTGGAGGACATAGGCAAAATTGATTGGGTGAGGCCGGTTGTAGAAGATGCAAGATCTATAACGAAGTACATATATAATCACCCTTGGGTTCTGAGCTTGATGAGAGTACACACAAAGGGGAAGAACTTGTTCGAGCGGTGTCACAAGGTTTGCAACTAACTTCTTGACGTTGCAAAGTATTTCTAGTTTGTTGACACCTTTGAAACAAATGTTTGTGAGTCAAGCATGGCTAGACTCACAATATTCAAAGAAAGCTGACGGAGAGAGGGTTGCAAAGATAGTTTTTGATGATATCTTTGCGAAGAGAGCTATAGAGATCATCAGGTAATTTCAAACTTCGATTTATATTTCATTCCTTTATTTTAATTTGTTAAATTATAAATATTAAATATATTGTTCTACTTTTCACTTTTTTATTTATTTCATTTCTAATATGTATTGTAACTTGTAAGTTTGCGATCTTACATTTTAATTTGTGTGTAGGTGTCAGAGCCGTTGGTGAGAGTTTTGCGTTTGGTTGATGGGGAGCAAAACCCCATGGGGTTTGTATATGAGGCCATGGATAGGGCCAAAGAGTCTATCCAAAACTATTACGGGGGATATCGTCAGATATGGTCCCTTTTGGGAGATTATTGATCGGAGGTGGAGCAATCAACTCCACCAACCTATTCATGCGGCGGGTACTACCTCGGCCCAAAGTATTTCTACTCGGCGACTTCACGAGATGTGAACGGAGAGGTTATGGAGGGCCTTTCAACATGTATTGAGAGGATGATACCGGATGTTGAGACGAGGGACCTCGTCATTTTAGAGCTGCAGAGTTACAAACATGGTAGGGGAGACTCTTTTCTTCGGTGCTAGCTATTCGAGGGAGAACCACACAGTCACCAGGTAATAAAAATTAGAATGTTTACCAAGTTACTTATTAGTTACATATTTGATTTTATTAATTAATTATAAATTTTTGATTATCTTGTTTGTAGGTTCTTGGTGGGAGGATTGGGGAGGGAATACCCCAAATCTTCAAAAGTTAGCCCTCAGAATTCTATCTCAACCTTGTAGCGCTTCTGGATGTGAACGCAACTGGAGTTTGTTTGAGGCCATTCACACGAAGAAGCGCAACAAGTTGACTCAAAAAAGGCTCAACGACTTGGTTTTTGTGCAATACAATCTCCGGCTTCGCACAAAAAAAGTTGAGGCCACATCAGAGGAGCTCATTGATTTGGATGAGATAGATCCATACAGTGAGTGGGTAGGCGAAGAGAGAAAACCTGCATTCACACGAGCGGACGAGATTGCTTCTTTTGAGAGGGAGGCTATGGAGGGAGAAGCACTAGCGAGGACTCAGGAGATATTGGGTGGATGACATCTTTGGAGGTGATCTCCAACATGCAGCAGAGGAGCCACCAACACCACCATCTAGTTCCATGATCGAGCCAGATTCGCAGCCTTCTAGGAGGAGCGTGGAGACGCAGCCGAGTGTGGGGACTAGTAGAGGCACTAGACCCTCTCCCCAATTTTTCTCTAGATTGGGGAAGAGGAAAATGTAATTTATTGTATATTGTAACTTGCATAGATATGAAATTTATGATGATATTTTTCAATGTCAATCATCATAAATTCATATTACTTATCAGCCGGTTGTCGTATTCGCATGATGATGCGATTTTGTATTGTATTTGTATTCAAATCTAATAGAAAACACTTCTCCAACATTTTATGGGCTCATTTGATACATTTTGTAGCTATGTGTTGCTTAAAATTTATGTTTTTTAAAGAAATTTGAGTATTTTTTAAGTTGTCGAGTATTCCCGAGTATTGGCCGAATATTGGCGAGTTTTTGGCAAGTTTTTTTTTTGGGGGTCTGGCGAGTTTTTGGTTTTGGCAAGTTGCAGATTCTTCCTAAGAATACTGATCCTTAGATGTGATAAAAGCCAAGTATGGAGAAATAATTGATTTTTTCATTAATAATAGCCCCACCAAAGTGTGCATAGTGGAAATACAATGATACTCATACTACATCACAGTTGCATATTCTTTCTAAGATAACATATCGTTAGATGCAGATTTGAAATCATTGACGGAAAACCACTGGATGCGCTACATGGAAAATCAATGGCTATTGAGCATCAATGGTGGCTGCTAAGAAAACAACAATTCGTAGTTTTCTCAATAAACGATTAATAATCACTTTATGTTTGGGGTTAGGCTTCTATGCCTTAAGTTTTTATTTTAAATATTTTTAAGTTGGTTCTTTCTTGAAGAAAACAAATTGATAGGGGTGAGCCCTTTTTTCATGTCGAAGGAATAAGAGTGGGGATTCTTGTCCTTGCTTGTATCCTCTGGATCCTCAAGAAGTCCCCTTGAAGGGAATCGTACCAATAAGCGACACTAAGGGGCAGGAACGCGTCCCTGGAAGAACATAATAAATCAAATGTTAAATAGGTGCACTAGGTACAATTCGTTTCAATTCGCTTTTTACTAATGATGATTGTAGTAAATGTTATGCTGGTTGGAGTGAAAGTTAATTTGACTTGTTGGTTGAAGTGAAAGGAAATTGACTAGAATTTATCCTATTTAGTTGTAATGAAAATGAAAAGAAGAGGGGAGGAAAAAGAAACAGGCACAGGTCCTCTATACCACATCGAGTGGCACAAAGTAAAAACCAGCAACAACGGAAGAAACCAATCCAGCAGCAGCATTAGCTATTCCAGTACGTGTCACTTCTGGTAAGTCTCCTGTTGATTTCATAACAGATTCCTTTGTCATCTCTAATGCAGTTAAACATAGCACTCTGCCTGGTAGTGATCCTACTGCAGATGTACCATAACCACGGAAAAGTCCTAGAATTCCATCTGTCCTCAGTATGCATCAAACACAAGTAGGCCATTCATTTGTGCAAGCCTGCTTCAGCCACCTGAATTCTCGTCTTTACAACTGCTATAGGATGCAGGATGGCAGACTGCACAGAAAAAGGACTGCTCCAATAACATGGAATCTTGTCTTATCCAACCTGCAATCGATGTAAAGAAAATGTTAGTTTCACAAAGTCAGCTCTTTCCATTGAATATTAAGAGACTATTTGACATAACTGATGTAAAAAGTAAATCAACCCTACTCAAATTAGTAGCTAAGATGTGTTTGATGGCTAATCTATAAAAGTTTGATGAAACAGCACAAAATTTCAAAGCACCATCAGCAACAAGATGCCACCAAGGGAACTGTCACGAATTGCACGACTAGGCTAGTGACAAAGGTCATTTGGCTGCAGAATTTTATCGTATTAAAATTTAAAAAACATGAGCCAGTGACTCTTTGATATAAATATATTTTATACATTAGAAGACCCGTTGTCAAATCTTGTTCGTATCAAATCTAGTGTTGCATGTATGTCAAGGCTACACTTGAGGAAGAAGCAACTCTGAGCCTTGTTTAGGTTTGTTAATGACACTAGAGCGAGAGAAGACTCTTTATAGGCCATTGACCCTACTCAAATTAGCAGGTAAGTTGTGTTTGATGGCTAATCTATAAAAATTTGATGAAACAGCACAAAAATTTCAAAGCACCATCAGCAACAAGATGCCACCAAGGGAACTGTCAAGAATTGCACAACTAGGCTAGTGACAAAGGTCATTTGGCTGCACAATTTTATCGTATTAAAATTTAGAAAACATGAACCAGTGACTCTTTGATATAAGTATATTTTATACATTAGAAGACCCGTTGTCGAATCTTGTTCGTATCAAATCTAGTGTTGCATGTATGTCAAGGCTAGAGTTCCGACTCTGATCCTTGTTTAGGTTTGTTAATGACACTAGAGCGAGAAAAAACTCTTTATAGCCCATTGTCATCTTTATTGGTCCATGAACAAATCCTACTCTCAAATTTTAATATTGCATATGGTATCTAGACTGGTCTTTTGGTAAATACGTTGTGTTTATATTCTACCATATACTACAAAAGTCCCATGTGTTGATGTCGGATCATCGAGAGGAAGATTGTTATAGAGATCATACATTCAAAGAATAAAACCAGGTACTAAAGGGTCCTATTTAAAAAGATTAAATGGGTAAGAGTTCAAAACACAATGTATCAATACAAAGGATACGTATATATATTTTATACAAATACACACACATTTTAAGGATTGCCATAACAATCATACAAGCTTTCCAATAAGACTATTCAACAAAACATTATATGATATTCCAATGGTGTTGGGGAAACTTATTCAACTTTTAGTAAAATAAGAAATTGTTATGAGTAACAATTTTTTTAATATTTTGAGTAACCATGGTGAATTTAAAATAAAAAGAAATGAAGTCAAAGTGGAACAAATAAAATATAATTCAGGAATTCGACTGTAGCTTCATGCCCTTCACCCATGTACAAATTGACGATTTTTGAAGAAACACCACACAATATACCCGCGATTTGGGTCTTCCGTCACTTGTTAGAGCCATATATTTTCCGCCCATTGACGTTTTGTCCCTTATCTCTCGGTGTCCCCGAGATTTCACCCTAAAATCTGGGACTACCCCTTTTAAAATTTTCGTTCTTTTCAAAGTAATGGGTCGTTTTGTGTTTTTATTGCCTGCAGTTGTCTCCATTGCCTTAAGGTGTTCCCGGATGAATCATATAAGCCAATTTTGACAAATACCCACGTGCTAAAATTCATTTTATCTCTTCGTCAGGTTTTGTTTAAGAGAATTTTATTTTATTTATAATAAATAAATAAATCATGCCCCAATTGAACCCTGTTGAAGATTTGCACGCCAGTATTTCCACCTCTCAGTAGAGTATTCACCAAGGATGAGTTTTACCAACCAGATTATTTCGCAGCATGTGTTTGCAACTTCTAGGGCGTTTTTCATTTTTTTTTCTTGTGTTTGTTTTCGGTTTTTCTCAATTTGCAGTTGGGGTTGAGTTGTCTGTTAATTCCCCTTGATCCATTTGTTCGTTCGTTTTGTTTAGCCTGTTTAATTACCTGGAATTTCTGGAAGACATCCATGGCCTCAGACAAAGAAAGAAATTAATCATGGAGTGCTAATTTCTGATGAAGAAGGAAGGATGCAAGTCGCACTTTTTGGAAGGAGAGTTTTAAAGTGCCAATGGGAATTTTGGTGGTGGAAGGAAGATGGGAATTTGGAGCCTTCCTGGAAGGTTGTTTTTTCCCATCATTAAAGATAAATCACTTAAGTGCCAATGGGAATTTTGGTGGTGGAAGGAAGATGGGAATTTGGAGCCTTCTTGGAAGGTTGTTTTTCCCATCATTAAAGATAAATCACTTAAGTGCCAATGGAAATTTTGGTGGTGGAAGGAAGGTGGGAATTTGGAGCCTTCCTAAAAAGTTGTTTTTTTCCATTATGAAAGATAAATCACTTAAAGTACACATGGGAATTTTGGGGCTGCCAAGAAGGGTAAGAATTCCCATCAAAGAAGTTTTATTCACCCATGCAAGTCGCACTTTATGAAATAAGCTTCTAGGATGCAAGTCGCACTTTTTGGAAGGAGAGTTTTTAAAGTGCCAATGGGAATTTTGGTGGTGGAAGGAAGATGGGAATTTAGAGCCTTCCTGGAAGGATGTTTTTTCCCATCATTAAAGTTAAATCACTTAAGTGCTGATGGGAATTTTGGAGCTGCCTGGAAGGGTAAAAATTCCCACTTCCTTGCCTTCTTATTTTTAACACAACCTCTAGTCAAAAAGTGCAACCCACCTTTGTAAAGCTACATGCATTTAATGATATTTATTTTTATTATTCCTAGCTAAAGTTGGCGCCAAAAATAGGTGAAAAGTCAAAGCAAATTGGTGGGCCAAAGAGAAGACAAAGAAGCATGCTAAAAATAAAGGAAATAATTGCAAGGAAAAGCAAGCTAAATCAGGCAAACTTGGGCGCCCAAATTGGGAGAAAAAGCACATCCTATTATTAGGAATTGCTAAAAATAAGAAAAGGTAATGGGTAAAATGTAGTGTCCCCATTTAAAGACCCTTCGCCTATACTTCTCCGTAGGCTTTGAGATGTTGTAAGGGGAACATTTTTATTAAATAATTAAATATTATTGCCTAGAGCAATAATTATTTAATTATTTACTTATTTAATTATGAAGATCATTTAATTTAATTCCCAAAATATAAAAAATTAAATGGAGAATTAATTAAATAAATATTTAGGTGGTTTTATTGATAAAATCACCCTTTGAAAAGGGGACGCCACACCTAGGGAAATAAACTATTTTTATTTAATATTTTCAATCTCCTAGGGATTTCGAATTTCGTGCCTTCTTACTTATAAAAGGAGTGCTAGGATCATTATTATTATTATTATGTTATGATGATAAGATTATTTTGATACTCCATGCTTGGAGTTGGGATGCATGCCCATTAATGTTATTCTCTCTCTCTCTCTCTCTCTCTCTCTCTCTCTCTCTCTCTCTCTCTCTCTCGTGGGAGGTTATGGAGCTGGTTTGAATATTCAATGAAGCATTTTCATATTTTTGGCCATTAGAATTGTGTTATGTGATCTCTATTTACCCAGCGAATTATTATGGTGCTTTTGTGATTGTTTGGAAGGGTATTTGATGTATGAAATTCATCCCAGCTTTGGCGACTTGCTTGTGGATGTCTATGGGCTGAGTTAAGTACATTTTCAGTATAAGTCGACTGGCTGAATGTGTGATTCTATCTTCTAATTACAGCAAATTGATTGGACTGATTTGGTATTAGATTCATGTGCTTAGAAGTTTGGATCTTATCTAATTTGACTGCTGTTCTTTCCTTGCCAGCGATCTCACCTAGAGATTCATATTTATTAATTAATAGATCTATCTCCTTTCCTGAACAGCGATTCCATTTGGGAGTGATTGTGAGTGTTTAATGCTTGTTTTTGGTTCTCCTAAAATCAGCGATCTGGGTGATTATCAATGGTTGATAATAAAGCTTGCTTCTAACTAATATTTTGATGTATTTTGGGTTCCATGAACAGCGATCTGGGTAAAGGTGCTGAGATACCATATTGGGTAATGATGACCTTGTTCAAGGGGTCCCTTATAAGACAAGATTGGCGCAAAATCTGGGTATGTTTTGATTGATTTCTGACTGCTGTGTGTTTGTCTACAAATCTGCGAATTCTTTGGAGTACATATTGAATGTTTGATGCAAGAATGGAGTGATATATTTCCCGCAAAGTGACTGCTACTATTTTGATAACTCCAGCGACTGCACTGGGATGGGTATGGTCTGATTTTTGAATAAACTATACTGCTGTTGCCTCCCTTGAAATCAGCGACTCAGTTGGAATGAATTTTAATGCATGGATTGTGAGGTTGTAGCTTCTACAAGACAACGACTTCTTCTACTTGGTTTGTGGACTGATTTGGAGTGGTTCGACTAATCTTGTGCATGGTTTTTTAGTCTTTTCATTGCAGCGATCAGCCTGGGTATGATTGGGAATGATTTTGGGTGTATTTGTTGTTCTTCCCTTGCCCAGCAAATAGAGTTGTTATTTCCCTAACCAGCGATTTTCTCGGATTGATAATTTCATTCTCTCATGCCTGTGTATTAAGTATATGAATAGTGACTTTGTAATGCTGGTCTGTAGTCACGGAGACTTCATATGGCATGCTAGGATCTGATTTGGGGTTGTATGCATAATTTGGGGCCTGGTTTTTATGCATTTTGACTAAGTATTGCTATACTCAGTTGATTGATCCATTGAAGAGTTGGTTGTTTGCATATTTTCTATTGATCCCGAAGAACGGGATATTACATAAAATTAGCATGCAGCTGCTTATATAAACAATGGATGTCATAAGGAGAGAGCAATTAATTCTTTTTGGTGGAGCATGCTGCCCTGGAGGATTTTGGCGCCCAAGGTTGGAGTTGTGAGCAGTAAATAAATATTTTTATTGTCGGGAAGCATCCAATTTTGGCGCCTAGGGTTGGAGAAGCTTTCTTTTTATTATTCAAAGCATCTGCATGTTGGTATAAGTGCACAGGTGAATTAAATAATATTTTAGCTTGCTTGGCATGCAAGCAAAGTCTTAAATTTTAGGGCAGCAGGCTTTATAAGCAGATTTTGGTGATAGAAATTAGGCATTCATGCCATGGACTCCATGTTTGTCTGAATCATTTGCAGGTATTCATCACAGGTGCTCATATTGGTGAAAAGAAGGCAAAGTCAATGTCAGATACATTGAATATATCTTCTGAATCAGGAGGAATTGCAGGTTCTGCACAAATTGATCCAATTGCAAGGTCTTCTGGCAAAAATAAAAGAAAAAGAGTTCGACAAAGATTGTTCCAGGCATGATGAAGCGTGATGAAAGAGAAGGGTCAACGAATCATGCATTGTTTCTAGGCTTACTGAAATCAATGATACAGACATAGGCCCTGAACCTATCACTGATTTAATTGACAGATCCAAAGCCACAGAAGATCATCTCTTATGCGGGCAATAAGGAGTAGTGGGATTATTCAAGCTGCAGCGTTTCGGTCACAACCCTGTTGCTTGAGTTTGTTATGGAGTGTGCAAGGTCTTATCATCCTCTTTCTAGGACAGTCCGAGATGTTGCAGGAAAGACAATAATCAGGTTGGATGCACAATTCATTAATTATTGCCTCAAGCTTCCTGGCACGGCCCGTGGTGATTGCAATTAGCATGCAGGATGCTAGTGATAGATGGGAAAAGCATAAAGCAGATTGTGTGGGTATAATGAATAGCAAATACATGAAGAATCCCGAGGACCATCGAAATTCCTAAGGACTCTTCCACAATCCAATCTTGTACAGGAAGTTGATGATATCACCAAATTGCTTTGCAGGATAAATGGGGAAGCTAATTCCAATAACTTTTGCTCATGGATGTATGCCTTTGTGAGGACCATTGAGATCAACAGAGCTGATTCGATAATTAATTGGGCGGAAATCATCAGTGAGCAACTCCAAAGTGTGAGGCGGACATTCAACTTCAAAATGACTTCATACCCAAGATATGCAAAGAACTTATGGGATATTTTCCAAACTGGATAGATGGGGCATATTGTCAAAAGATCCTATTTATGAGTGCTTCCCACAGTTGACAATTCTTGAATGCTACAAGGATTACAAGTCACTCAACGATTGAAAGATCCCCAAATGGATCTCTTTATACCCCAAAGAGTTTTAACTCAAACAGAACAGCAAATCTAATAATTTTGTATGCAGACCAGGATTTAACCTTAAAATTGCGACTAAGGTATTGGTATTATACTCACAAAAAGCACCCCTCTATTTCATGTTTCCACTTCAAATGTTTGCAGAAATTATGGAGACCATTTAGATCGTAATACATATACAAAATCATACAAAGATCATAGTTATTGACTGCTGTAATTAATTACTGGAAGTGGCGACTTGAACCATAGAAGACCGGTATCATTAGAGACATCAAACAGGACTGTATTCAGATCTGTTAAAGCTGCAATAAATTTAAGAAGTAAAAGCCAAGAGAATACCATTAAAAACATCCAAGGAAGTCTGAATTTTAATGCCCGACTGCTGCATTTTATTTAAATAAGTCTGCAGACCCAGACGTGAGTTACAGCAAATCCTGAAGGTGCTTTGGACTCACGAATCAGCTCCAGAAAAGTAGGGATATATTTGGAAGAACAACTCAGAACAGCAGGTACACAATTCTGAATATTATGTCCTCCAAATGTGCCACAATCTATCCCACAATAGGTCGTTCCAGCAGTACCCAAAATTAATAGTTCAATAACCTGATTGTACCTGAATTCCCAATGCAAAATAGGAGTGCAAAAGAGAGTTTTCGTTCTCTTTACACCAAGCTTCTTGAGGGTTTTCGTCCTCAGAAGTTACAGCCCAAGAGCTTCAGCTTACAAGCTAATTGCAAAATATAAAATGACATAGTATGCCTCTTCTAAGTCGACCTCACCTTTAAATAGGCAAAGTGACTCAAAGGAAGCCTTTTTAACCTCCAATCAGCTTGCAGCACAATTCTCTATGCAATTTTTCCCAATAGGGGCCTAGTCGTATCTTTCCTAGGGGAAATACAAAATGGTTTTGGGTCTTTTTTTTCCTCTAGGTAGCTAATATAGTCTTTCCTAGACAACTCGCCAATCCTCCTAGGGAGGATACAAATATAACATAGAGCCAATACCTCCCCAATATTCTAATCCTAGGCAAGTCGTACTTTTGCCTAGAGGGGATATAAAATAAGGAATGGGCCTTTTTACTTTCTATTTGTCATGATCACTTCCCTAGGTAAGTCACCATATTTCCTGGGAAGGATATAAATAATATTAGACCCCTTCTGCACTTTCTAGATATTACAACATTAATTTATAAGTGCATGTTTATATTAAGTCAAATAAATAATTATAAGTGCTTTAATATTTTTCTTTTATTTTTTCTTTTAGGCACTTATAAAAATTTATTGTGACTTAAGTTACCCTTATATTTTTCCTTTGGCCGTCGGGTCAACAAAATGGGCCAAAGGTCTTCGATTTGGAAAAGGGGACATTACAACGATGGCTTCTTCTACGGATTCATTTGCAAATTAAATAGTGATCTGAGGACCAACAGAGTGAGCAAAGAAGCCTGGCAAGTTGTCTCCCAACATGGTTGTATCTTCATCCAGTTTGCGGACTTCACATATCTCAGGGTTAGTGGTTTCTCAGGAGAACCAGTTAAGTTGCCAAAGTACCCGAGTGATAAGTGGGTCATCATGGAGTTGTGCAGGCAACTCGTAGAGTTGCATGACTTACAGTCAAAACGGCACAAGTCTACAAGTAGCTTTCCAGTCACAGTGGGTCATTATAGTTGCCAAAGCATTCACCGAGCCAGAGGAATTGAAGCAGAAATGTTTTCTGGGTATGAGCATGAGTTCTTCCTAGCACGAATGAACTTTGACCCATATGGGATAGCAAAGAGGACAGTCTCCCAAGAATACTCACATGTTCCTTCACTTGAAGACTTTTGGATGAAGTGCAGGAGCGAATACGAAGTCAGAAAGGGAGATTTCAGCAAGTTATCAGTGCAACAGGTTTCTGACTATGGTTTAGCACGGATACCTGCAAATCTCTCAAATGATGGGCATGTGGTACTTGACACATATCATCAAATGGGAGGAGATAGAGTTGCTCTTCAGGAGAGTGTGGGTGGTTGTCACACGATTGAGGAGAGGTCTTCCGCAGTCCTGGTTAACACCTCAAATTGGTTGTTAACAAAGGGGTATTGCTTGGACGAGGCTTTGATGAACCAGATCACAATCCCAACGAAGAGAAAACATGAAGGTGAGAGTAGCAAAAGACCAGAGAAGCTCAAAGTGCACAAGAAGTCTCAGGTACTGGAAAAAGGCAAGTCTACATCCATTATACCAGTGCCACTTTCAGACGAAGCTTCTCCAACGATCAACTCACAACACTTCGGCAGCTCCAAGACCTCAGACAAATGTTATCATTCCACCGTTGAATCCAACATCGTTCATATTTGTTCCTCAGCCACCCAGATCTTCACCTCTCCTGCGAGAGAGTTGAAAGCACAAATGGCAAAGTTCGAAAGAGCATTGTCTTTGGACAATTCAGAAGAGGGCAGCCATAACACTGTGGTGAATTCGGATGCAGCAGAGTCGAGCATGAGATGGTGGTACATTCGGTGACTTCTCATTCCCCAAAGAGCAATTTCTCATCTTGGTTGGCTCTGTAGACAGTTCCAAAGGCTAGAGAAGAAATCAACTTGGAAGAGGAAGACTTGCAGCTGCTTATGAGCTTGGGAGGTAGAGGCAAAAGGTCTAAAGTTGCTAAAATAACTTCAAGGTTGATTATTGAAGAATCGGGCAGAAGTTCACTGAATCATTCCCACCGAAGGGAAACAGAAGGGAGAGCTAACTGTTGCAGACATATCGGTGACCAAAGTACCATTGGGGAAAATCACCACGGAAGGATTAAAACAAGATACACAAACACTGATAGATGCTTTATTCCTTAAACTTGACAAAGAGAAGGCAGAAAAAGACAGGCTTTAGATGCAAATCTCCCAATTATGTGAGATCATCACTAAGGTTGCCAAACCTTCTTCTCAACCCGTGTTAGTGCAGGAACAGGTATGCAGCCATTTGGTTGAAGAGATTGAAGATGCAGGGAACCAAGTCAAAGCTATTGCTCAATGGAAAGAGCAAATTATTCACCAAGCTTCAGAGCAATTCGAGGGAATACCAACTTAGCTTGGAGAATATGCACAGGGCATTATCTCAGCTAAAGGAACTAATGACAAGGATAGAAGATGAGAACATAGTTGTTGAAAGTCATCTGGATACCTTAGCTAAGATACATTCATTGCCAGAGGATGTGCTAATTGCAGAGCAAATTGTACCTGACGGATTGATAGAAAAGGGGAAGCAGTTAGAGATAGCAGTTTCCTTCCACATGGAGATCCTCAAGCTTATGTTGAAAAGGATGCAGTTGTTGGAAAACAAGATGGGGGAAGTACCAGAGAACATTCCAGATGAGTTGCCTGCTTCCCGTGAGGAATTTATTCTAGTTGTGTAGAAGAAGATTGATGAAGCCGTCATGCCTTTCACGTTAGATTCAATTGGCAGACTCGTGAAGCTTCATGCAAATATTGAGGGGTATGGGCCTAGTTTGGAGAAGGTAAAGGCCAACACTGCTACGTTGACCAGAGGATTGTTGCGGTTTAAAACTGAGAAAAAGGTTGCTTGCTAAGGCAGATGGGAAGACACTGAGTCACATGTTTGACAAGTATATTCGGTGATCAAAACAAAAAGAAGGCGTGAAGTATGGCGGCGGCATATTTTCTTTCTTCTTCTCTTTCCTCTCTTATTCTTATTTTCTCGGACAAAATTGTAAAACTAAAGTAATTGGTTAAAAGCCATTACTTTTAGTTATCTGAAAAGGTCCTTAATTAAGAATAGGTGGCAGACATGCAAAGCTTTGATTTAGTCTTCAGATGCATGTCATGTAGAGAGGAATTCCAAGGAAAGATTGCCAGTTGTTTTCTTTATAGCTTCCGCATGTGTCAGTTCAGTTATTGTTTTCCTATTTGTAATTGCCTTCTATACACTATAAATAGAGGAAGAACCTACGGGTTAGAGGATCAAATTTGTAATCAGCATTCTTGAGTTCCAGACTTTGTGTTGAAACCCTTGATATCTTTTTTGAAAGCTGAGGAATTAAACAGAGGTGGATTTCCGGAGAACTTTGTGTCAATGGTGCATTTGCTTCTTACTTTTGTGTAGATCTTTAGATAAACTTTGCATTGTCTAAGATTTAGATTAGAAACTTTCCTTTCCTTTAATTTTGTATTGTGAGATCTATTTGTTTTATATGTGTATGAGACCAACTCTGTAAACTATTGGTTGGATTACACATCTTCTTTTCCTTCTTCCCATATTCAACTATTCCCCCTTCTGCAAATATTTCTTTACAGCTTTGCTTACTTGCTGCAAAATTGCTTAGCTATGGTTCATGAGCTTAGCGAGCTTAAAATAAAACACGATACTTATTAGAATACATAATTGACATAAATCTTACACGGAGCCTCACCGGTAAATGAGGGAGATTTATCTCATGACTGCCTAGGTTTTAGTTATGCATAAAATCTAGCCAACAATCTCGATCCTCGGGGGTCGTGAAAGGGTTTCACTTTCCTAACTCTTGTTTTTCTCTTATGCCCTTTGAGTTTGTCTCGTGCTTATTTCTTCCTATCGGCTTGATATAACTCATGTAGCAGCGATTACCTTCCAGGAATCATGTGCCATGGAAAATGCAAGGAAATCTATCCTGTGTCAAATAATGGCAAGACGACTTTTAGGGATGTGTTGCGTGGATCTTCATCCACAAATCCTCAGAATGTCCCCACTTTCCTAGTCGATCACTCAGATGATGAGATTTGCCTATTATCCATCTCCGTAGGTAAATTCAGTGGATAGGAGATGATTCCCGTGGCATGAGATGTTTTTCCGCACTTGAGTCGGGCACCAAAATGGTTTATTTAATGAGCAAATTATATTATTTTAATTAAAGTGACTTTATTAAGTGGGGTTACAAAGTTACTTTATAACGTCATATTATTAAGTCGGAAAAAGTGACTTTATAATATTTAATTATGACGTTAAGTGGAATTTTATTTTTATAAAGTGGAATTAGTATAATTCCACACTTGGGCCCCCTTTGGAATTGAAAGGAAAATAAAATAAAATTAAAGGTGGTTTGGATTCCAAGGTTTGGGTTTTTATAAAAGGGTTCATTCTTTCATTTGGGAGGATCATCTATCATTTTCAAAGACAATTTCAGAGCAGCTCATGCTTATTATTTTCCGAGGACGAAACCCCTTGGAGGATTGTGGATTGGACGAAAACCCAATTCATATTGTGGGAGATTCATTCAGGATTTCCATTTGTGCTTCATTGAAGGATTCAATCAATTGCAATAGCTGTTGTATTATTGCAATTCTGAGAGCTAGCTAATTGGGTGCAATAGCTGATGTATTATTGCATCTTATTGAGAAGATTGTTGAGTTGCAACAGCTGAGGTATTGTTGCAAATATCATTTCTTTTGGCACGGCAGCTGACGTATTGTTGTGATTCAATCGAAGGAAGTATTGAAGATATTTTCAGTTGTTTTTGTGGGCAATATTGAGTATCAATTTAGTCATGGGGGACGATATGATGATCAGAGTGTGTGAGCAATAAACAGAAGGAAATCTTTGCAGCATCATCTCAAAATCGTGGCACCCAAGCAGGTCTATCAGCTAAGAGGAGGTCGATCATTTGCTGCATATCAGGTTCTTCTATTTCATATCATTTTTATAGGCTACATTGCATTGTATTAGTTGCTGCCATATAGTGGCTGTAGTTGCATGAATATTTGGTATAGGACATTGTAGCAGCATTCATTCATGATTCGATGTAAGCCAAGAGTCTTGGCATTGCACTCAGATTGTAAACAACATTTGATAAGATTGAAATAAGTATATGCATTCAATAAAGGAGAAATAAGGTTGCACAACAAATGTTTGTCAATATGTCATTGTTGTAGTTACTTATTTCAGTTCATATTCAATCAATAGTTTACATGGCAAATGTTTGTAATAATGTCCACTAAGCTGTAGGTGCATTTCTCATGTCATTTCAGTCATATATTGATTGCATATAGCTGTAGCATTGCATTCCCTTTATTTCAGTCATTTAAATTACTTCTTGCAAGTCCTTTGCAATCATCAAAACAAATCAAAACACCAAATGAAGAAACTACAACAGCAAATACAGACTTGCAAGCCAAGTGTTTGACAATATTCCTTGGAGCTCAAATCACCAAAACAGGGTCGGATTTTCAAGGGATATTTCATCCCTCCACTAGAAACTTCCAGAAAATACCTCTACAAATGCCCAAATTCGATCCACGGAAAAATGATAAAGGATGCATGCTGGCGACTGATGGAACTCCAGTCATTCACCTCAAGAAAGAAGATGTGCAAGATAATCTTCGTGAACTGGAAAATCAAGGTTTAATAGTCAGATTTCTTGGATTTCGTCCATCACTTATAGCTCTGAAAGAATGGGCCAACAAATCGTGGAAGACGAAAGGTGAGTTCACGATCTCTGTATGCCCTAATGGTTATTTTTTGATTTTTTTCGATTCAACAACAGATAAGGAATTTGTGTTTCAAGGAGGTCCTTGGTTTATGGGTCGTGCGGGGTTATTCATGAAGCCCTGGCACCCCATGTTTAAACCAGAGGAAGAATTACCTTTGGTGGCTCCGGTATGGGTTAGACTCTATGGTTTACCAGAAAATACTAGAATCAAACTGTGTTTATGGCTATTGGCAACACCCTAGGCAAATTTATGATGATCACAGATTCTTCTGTCCAGTTGGAAGAAATGATCTATGTCAGGATTTGTGTTCTCATGGACCTGACTAATCCATTACCCGCTAAAATTTCATTAGTAATTGATAAAGAGGAATGGGAGCAAATGTTGGATTATGAGAACATTCCCTTTCGTTGTCGTCTATGTCATGAATATGGCCATCTTGTGAGAGATTGTCCAACTAAAGTGCAAGATTCGAAGGAGGTTGAAAAAAATAAAGAGGAATTTGTCATCCCAAAAAAGAAACAAAAAAATGGAAAGGAACAACAGGCAATCAACAATTCAAATCGATATGCTAGTCTTCAGGAGGAAAATGAAGAAGAACAAATAGAAGACCTCATGGAATCACAAGTTCCAGAAACACAGTTGGAGAAGCCCAAAGAGGGGATAAACAAGCAACAGATGGATACTCAAAATCAGCTGGTTCTTTTTCAGGGTCCTCCTAACAACAATGTAGACCAAAATGGAATTAAGAGCTACCAAACGAAAACCAAGTTAAATGACAAAATTCAGGAACAAAATCAGACTTCAAAGGAAACTGAAGATCTGGGCAAAGCATTAGTAATTAAGGAAAATTCCAAGACACATCATGAAGATCTATTATTCGGAGTGGAACAGAAAAAAACAAGAAATTCAAATTGGACACTAATACTAAAGTGGGAAGGAAACCCAATCAAACTAAAATTCAGCAGGAAGGACAAAATTTGAGCAATTTGTTGGCTAGATTTTCTGCATAGCATCAAACCTAGGCAGTCATGAGATAAATCTCCCTCATTTAACCGGTGAGGCTCCCGTGTCAGATTTGTCAATAAAAATGTGTTATTATCTATCAGGGGTTTTACTTTAACCACTTAGTTCATGAACCATAACTAAGAAGTTCTGCAGCAAGTAAGCAGCTGTTTAAGAAAGGAAAGTTATAGAAGAAAGAAGTAAAGGAAATACAGAGAAGAAATGGGGAAGATGTGCATCCCAATTAGTAGATAGCAGAGCTAATTACATGCACATAGAAGAAACTTAATAGATATGAACACACAAAATTATAAAACAAAGGCAGCTCTAGATCTAGATCTAAAATAACACAAAGTTTATCAAGAGATCTAAGATTCAAAGCAAGAAACACAGTACACCGTGACACAAAGTTCTCCGAAACCTGCTCCCTTGTATTCCTTTGCTTCAAGTTGCTCTGGGAGTTCAGCACAAAGTCTAGAACTCAGGATTGCTGCTTACAAATTTTGATCGATTACCAGAAGGTTCTTCCTCTACTTATAAAATGTAGAGGGGCAATTACAAGTCGGAAGCTTTTAGTTGAACTGGCACATGTGGAAGTCGGAAAGAAACAACGCAATCTTCCTCCTAGGATTCCTCTTTGCGTGACATGTATGATTTGTTGAACCAAAGTAGAAGCTTCTATTTTGCACGCCTGCCACCTATCTCGAAGTAGTTGACTTCTTCAAGTAATGGCTTTTAAACCAATCACTTTAAGTTGTATAATTTAATTGATCACTCAATTACTTTGTCGGAGGAAAGAAGAAGGAAGAGGAAAGCTCGACTTTGTCGGAGGAAAGTTGACTTTGTCCTTTTTCATGTCTGCATCTGGTGATTCAAAATCGGATCTAGAAGCGGCTAGATCGGAAACAAGTGGAATTGCAAGTAGTTGGAATTGGAAGCAAGCTGGAATTTTGCCTTTGCATTGTCTTCTCTTTTATCCTTGAAGGTTTTGCAGTTCTTCTTTTGTACATGCATCAATGCAAGGTTGGCCGTAGATAACTCATCATCCTTCTTTTTAATTGCATATGAGCAATGAAAATTTCTAAAAGCACTCAGGGTGAATGAAAATTCAATGAAAGCTTCAACTGGAAGATGAGGGCACATGCACAAGATCTTGGAAGGAATTTTCCACGCACTTTGTCTTCTTCACGGGCTGCATTCGAAACAAGAGGATGAAGCCTTTGTGCCAGAAGCTTTTGCAACTATGAGATCTAAATCGGATCTGCACTTTCGCATAACAAACTTTAGCAACAGGGCTATGGATGGAAAAGCTGCAACTCAAATAATTCCACTGCTTTTAATCTGCACGCATGAGTGAAGTTTCTCCTACACGCATGAGTGAAGTCTTTCCTGCTCTGGATCTGTCTATCAATTCAACAAGAGGTTCCGAGCCTAGATCCGTGTCTCCAATATCTGTAAATTTAGAAGTGATGCACGACTCCGTTGTGCTTTCTTTTTCATCTTTCTTCGCCATAGCTTTGTCTATCTTCGTCTGAATAATTCTTTTTCTTCTTACTTTGCCGGATTTCTTCAATACTAGTGCAGATCTGGACAATTCTTTAGATTCGGAGGATATATGCAATGTATTGGACATTGATAAAAACTCATTTTCCTTTGTAAAGCACCTGTAATGAATTCCTGCAATTTATTCAGACAAAAATGGCCACCAGAGCATGAATAGTGAATTTTAATTGTAAAAATCTGCACTTTTCAAGCCTGCTGCCCCAAAAATGGTGTCTAATTTGCACATAAAGAGAGCATAAATCCTTTGAATCAACACCGAGCTCTGTAACACCCGTGTGGAAACAATTATGCGAGACAAAGATCAACCTCCTCTAACGCATGCGCCAAATCTGGAAGCTTTTCCTCTTGGCTGCAATTCTTTACCTGTGAATTAAATAATTCACCCATATGGCTGCCCATGCTTATATAACCCTCACAATTCTATAATTAATAATTGCCCTAACAATTAAAGGCAATTAATTAATTAAAAATCATGCTCTTCTCTTTTAAATATAGCATGTTTAAGGACAGCCATCCAATAAATTAAATTAATCCAATTTAATCATCCACACTTCACTTTACTTAAGCTTCACAGTGTGCTTTGACCATAGCCACTTTAAAATAGAAATTAATATAATCATTTAATGCCTTAAAAAACATTAAATAATACCCAAATGGGGCGCACTTTTTGAGAGGAAGAGGGCAGCCATTAAATAAATTAATTTTAATGCTTTTAAATCCTTTCTTTTATTTCATCTTTGACTTCTTGACTTCCTCCAAGCTTGGGCGCACTTTTTTGCACATGTAATTCTATTTTTAAGAATTTTTTCATAATGGGATTCTTTACCCTGCAAGGCAAGCACCAAAATCCCGTGATCCACTTAAGTGATTTGACTTTGACAATGGGATTATTTACCCTGCAAGGCAGGCACTAAAATCCCATGATTTCACTTAAGTCACTTTTCTTTTATTATATCATGGGAATTTTTACCCTGCAAGGCAGGCAATAAATTCCCACCTGCCTGCAACCTCTATTTTTCCCACTGCAGCTTAAGTGACTTTTATAACGCGGAAAAAATACCTGCCCAAAGCGGTATTAAATTTCCACCACTCCGGCTTATATTTTCCCCATCACAGCCTTAAATCCTTTGTTTTCCAAAATGCGCCCATCCCCGAGTTCTTTTCTATGCACGACTTCACTTTTTCCCAGTGATCCAGACCTCCGATGGCGACTTACTCCGGGCATAATGTGCATATATGTTTTTCAGCTGCTCCAGGCCAAAAATCGGGCTTACCCGGCAAAGAATTGCTCCAGAGAAATTTCATAGAAAACGAAACGGGACACCACAAAAACACGAAAAATTGTCAAAAGTTACAAATAAAGCCCAAAACTTAATACAAGTTAAAACCCTTCTGGCACATAGGAATAATAACATATTCGCTCATAATAGAGTTAAAACAGAGCGCAAATAGCCTCATACGGGGCTCAAAATAATTAAATACAAATTTCCCATAGACAAATCCCGACGACAGAATAAAACAATTTTGGGCATCTGGGTATTTGGCAAAAAGGCTAATATGGCTCTTTGGGATTATCTTGACATAATACAGGAACTTTTAGGCAATAAAAACACAAAATGACCCATTATTTTAAAAGTACGAAAAATTTCAAATAGGGTAGTTGTAGATTTGGTGGTGAAATGAGTGACACCACAATTCTTGAGCAATTAGGGACTTGTCCCAATACCTTCAACACCCAACCCAATGAAAATCATCACTTGGAATATAAGAGGTTTGAAGGGCTCCCCTTCAAAGTTTCAAGAGCTTAAAAGGATGATTGTGTTAAACAAGCCAGCTATGGTAAGTATTCAGGAAACAAAAGCCTCTATGGAATTAGTGTCCATTCTTGCTAATAATATGTGGCCTCAAGCTCAACATATTTCTATTAGTTCAGCTGGAGCCTCGGGAGGCCAACTTAACCTATGGGATCCTAAGGTAATTTCTGTTCTTAATTCATGTGCCATGAAAGGAATTATCTGTTTACATGTGTATGATAAGATGGAAGACCAGCAGTTCATAATGTGTAATATATATGCCCCAGTTTCTGTGGAGGATAAAAGGCAACAGAGGAAAGGAATGGACTACATCATACGCTCTTTTCCACAGATACCGCTTATAATGGGAGGAGACTTTAATACTATACTTAATCTTTCAGAAAAGCAGGGAGGAAATAATCATTTGGATGCTAGTTCAACAGAGTTGCAGCAGTTCATACTGAGACTCATAATCTAGTGGATGTTCCTACGGACAATGGGATAATGACATGGTCAAACAGAAGACAAGGACAAGAATGTATACTAGAAAGATTGGATCGATTCATTGTTTCTGAAGAATGTTGGTTAAGAGGATGTGCTCCTAAAGCACGGATACTTAATAACAGTGGATCTGACCATTGGCCTGTTTGCTTGGAAATAGGCAAAACTCTCCATATCAAAGCACCTTTCAGATTTCAGCTGATGTGGCTTCGTCATGCTGATATTCAAGATCTGGTCCGTAAGTGGTGGATGGAAGGGAGGCCTAGGCATGGAACACATATGTTTATGTTTGTCCAAAGGCTGAAATACCTAAAATTCCAACTTCAAAATTGGAACTGGACTGGATTTGGGGATATAGCAAAAGAAAAAGCTCGGATCTTGGGGAGCTTGAAAAAATTAATGTTATTCATCGCAATTCAGGTATTTCTATGGATCTCTTTAAAAAGAATGCAGCTTGAAGGCAGACCTCAATGAATGGGAAATCAGAGAAGAAATCATGTGTAAACAAAAATCTAGAATTCAATGGCTGAAGGAGACAAAAACTCAGCCTTCTTCCATAAATCCTTATTATCTAGGAGAGCTCAAAACCACCTTCAATGTCTTTCCACAGAAGGAGGAGCTAAGGAACTTTCAATGAATGGTATGAAGAAGGTGGCTAGCCAATACTTCCAACATCTTTTTATGGAACAACCGTTGGATAGAAATGCTCAAGAACAATTTTTAGATTTGATTCCTACACATATCACACAAGAGGATAATGACAAGATGATCCAACCAGTCACGGAGGATGAACTCAAAAACATAGTGTTTACCATGCAGAAAGGCAAAACCCCAGGCCCAGATGGGTTTCCCATAGAATTCTTTCAAGCTTTTTGGGAAATTATTAAATCAGATTTATTACAGGTGGTGGAGGAAGCGAGGACAGCGAAGACCATGCTTAAAGAGTTGAATAGGACCTTCATAGCCCTCATTCCTAAAGCAAGAGAGGTAGAAGATATTTTTGGATTCCGACCTATAGCTCTATGTAATGTGGTGTACAAGATAATAACAAAAGTTATTGCTGAAAGATTGAAGCCATTCCTGTCAAAAATTATATCCCCTGAACAAGGGGGATTTGTTCCAGGAAGACATATCCATGATGAGATAGTTCTTGCTCAGAAATTTTACATTCAATGGAAATGCAGAAAAGGCCGGCAATGTTCATCAGATTAGATTTATCTAAGGCATATGACAGGGTGGACTGGAACTTTCTATGTAAAGTCTTGGAACGATTTGGCTTTTCCCTTGACTGGATTCAGCGGTTAGAGCATGCTTTTCTACTACATCTTTTGCAGTTTTAATAAATGGCTCTCCTTCGGCATACTTTGGTGCTTCAAGGGGTATAAGGCAAGGAGACCCGCTATCCCCTTTTCTTTTTATTATCCTCGCTGAATGTTTGGGCAGAATGAGTAAAAAAGCATGTCAGGAGAAAAAAATTAATGGAGTGCAATTGGCTAAAACTGTAAAACCACTATCATATTTGCAGTTTGTAGATGATTCCTCTATGATGGGCAACGCTAATGTGACAAGAAGCTAAACAAATTCATAAGATCATCCAAACTTTTCTTCTACTACAGTCAGCTTATAAACAATGGAAAATCCAATATTTTCTTTTTCTATTGCTCTAAAAGACAAGAAGATCAAATCCTGCATATTCTCCAATTCCAAAAAGGAATATTCCCTTTGAAATATTTGGGTGTTCCTTTATCCCCTAGAAAGATGAGGGATTGGCAATGGCTAGTTGATAGAGTTGAACAGAAATTGCAGAAATGGACAAATAAGTGGTTGTCAACAGGAGGAAGGATGACTCTCATCAAATCAGTCCTTCAAGCAATGCCGATCTATGTGGCTTCGGTGGTGAACATCCCTAGTACAATATTAAAAAGATGGATTCTCTTTGTCAGAGGTTTCTATGGAGTGGGACACAGGAAAAGAAAAAGTGGACTTTGGTCAAATGGACATCTCTTTGTAAACCAAAAAAGAAGGGGGATTGGGCTTTAGGTCTTCCATTCACCAGAATATAGCCTTAGCAGCAAAACTCTATTGGAGACTTATTGTTTATCCTAATGACCTTTGGGCTATAAATTTTCGTGGTAAATATGCGGAAAATAGCTGTCCAGAGAAGATTATTAGAACAGCCCTTCCAAATAAAGGTTCTCCAGCATTAATGTTCATCAAAAGAGGGGAAAATCTAATTAAAAAGCAGTTGTTCTGGATTGTTCACAATGGCCAATTAGCAAACTTTTGGACGGATTCTTGGGATGGTAAACCCCCAATTATTACACTCTTCCCTCAGCTTCAATCAATTATGGAGCGCATGCAAGCCCAAGGATGGATTAAGATAGCAAAGTATATTCAACCAAATACTCAACCTTGGGAGTTGACAGTCGTTGGATTCCAATTAGTGAATGGCCTATAGGGATTGCCCAAGAACATCAGATCTTGTTGAACCAGATTTTGAGTGATCGAGTTATTCTTTTTTCCTCTGAACTGATGAAATAGGTTGTGGATGTAGCCCTTCAGGGAAATATGAGGTGTCCTCCGGATATACCTTTTTAATGAAAGCACATCCGCATCCAGATCAAACCTTGTTTAAGCATATTTGGCAGCCAGGGATATGGCCCAAGGTAAGTTTCTTCCTTTGGCTTCTCACACAAAAAGGCTCTTAACTGGTGAAAGGCTTAAAAAGAGAGGACTTAAAGGCCCATTTAGATGTGAGCTTTGTACACAAGCTGAGGAAACGATGGATCATCTCTTCTTTCTTTGCCCATGGGTTTCTCCTTTATGGCAACATCTGGCTTCTTTGTTTAAGCTTCAATGGAATAGTTGTGGATCCCTAGCACATATTACAAGCACATGGAAGGAAGCCATACCTAAAGGACAAAATCTGATTCCAGCTATGTGGAGTGGCATTTCCCTTCTATTATGGAATACATGGAAGGAAAGAAACTATAGAATATTCCGACAAACCAGCAAAGAAGCTATATATGTTTGGGAAAGAATCAAATCCAATATCACAAAAAGCCTTAAACATAAGGTCTCGCTTCCAGCTCAATCAACTCAACAATGGGACCATATATACAAACAGCTCTCTTTAGACCCTAAGGAGGCCACTATGCCTCGCTTTCATGCTAAGAGCACAACACAAAATATAGTTTCAGAAAGGGATACGGTTGATTATCATGGTATTCTCAATACTGATGGTGCTTCTAGGGGTAATCCCGGGAGAACAACTATGGGAGGAGTTGGGCGTAATGAACAAGGAGAGGTATGTTTCATCTTTGCGGAAAATTTGGGCATCTCAACGAATAATCTGGCAGAAATTAGAGCCATTCGAAGAGGACTGCAAGAAGCTATCAAAATAGGATGGCAAAAGATCAAGGTTCAATCTGACTCAAAAATCATGATGAATTTACTAAGCAAATCTAATAATGGTTATCCTCCCAATTGGCGGCTTGCAAAGGAAATTGATCAAATTCAGAAGTTGCAGCGAAACTTCCGGCAAATTCAATTCAGACATATTCCTCAACAACAAAATAAAGTTGCGGATGGATTAGCGAATGGAACCCGGACAACAATGATATCCTTTGCGATGGACACCCTCCCTTATGGTGGTCTAATAAGATTCAAGAAGATATTAAGAAAATTCTTAATTTAGACTTTGCATAATGAATGGGAATATTGATAGTATAGTTTATAAGGCTACTTGACATGGCTAATAGTTTCCATGCTTGGCATGGGCGGATATGTTCTTGAGTATTTTTACTAATATATGCACTGGAAGTTTTTATTAAAAAAAAATTGAATATTTTGTTGCACTGATTCATTAATTTTAAAAACTGAAAAGCATATTGCCACTAATTTAATACAAAAGTATACATTGCTAGTCTTACAAAAAAGCAAGTGATATGGCATCGACTCCAAAAGAAAATATCATGTTCATCACAAGGATTGAGAGAGTGCCAAGCAACTCTAAATAACTAATAAATTAATAAATACAACTTTTCAATCAATCAATATATTTATATATCAAATCTTGTAGAAAAATATAAATCCCATTGGGCATCCAAACACCATAGCACAAAAGCATTAAGCAACCAAAACAATTAGAGCGAGATAGTGGCAGCGAGAGGTGGAGGCGGAGAATCATCCAACTTGTCAAGCCAACTACCAACAATATAGGTGATAAGTTGTATCGGTATAGGTTCCCCCAGTCATTATTCTTGTCCTTGTTTGTATCCTCCGAATCCTATCTCGGAAGGTTGACACCTTCCAATGCATTGACAATTTGTGAAAAGAGAGGTTTGGTATTACATGCGTATTAAATTCAGGTTTTATGACCCGAACACCTTACGTCGGCCCAACTCTGAGGCCTAGTTCACTTGGTCCAATCTTTGAGGTGGATCGGATCGGGTTCTTAAATGGCTTGACAGGGCTATTTTGTCCAGTCAAGACTTTTTTGATTCTAACATTTATTCTCTGCTGTGTAAGTGATGCAAGATTTCGGCCTTTCTGACCACCTTCCCATCAAATTTCACATCACTTGGCAAGCCAAGCGGCCCTTTTGTCATAAGGGCCAATTTTTTTCTCAATACGGCCCTGATGGAACACAAGCCCACACTCAATCATATCAAGCGGGTGTGGAACTTAGTGCCTAGGCCACGTCACTTGCATAATCATCATCCACCTCTTCTGTCTAGCATGAGTCTTATGGTTGCTCCAAGTCATTTCCCACCTAGCATGAGCATGGGTAAGGAAGAAAAAAGGGCTTTGGATGAAGAAAATGGTGAAGAAAAGAGTGTTGTTCCAAACTCAGAAATTTTGAGTTTTGTAGATGTTGGGAGCAGCCCAAGGTATGATTTTTCATATTTTATTTCTCCTTCCATATTGAGCTTTGATGGGTACGATTTTGAGCATGATAGGGAGATGGGTATGATGTGCAACATGGGGTATAATGGTCACATTCTTGTTGGTACTTTTGCTCTTAACCTTTGGGTGCATAAGGAACATGATGGAAAAGGAGAAAGAGTGATTATCACTCTTCCCAATGAAGGAAGCCATAACAATAAGCTTGCTGGTCCGTATGAGGAATTCATCATTAGAAGGCACAAAGGTATGATGGCTTCATGTGTTTTGCTCCCTCTCATAAGGGAAAGTCATTGGCACAAAGTAAGGTACAAGGTTCCTTGGCTTCTCTATGATGATATTCATAAATGCATGCATTATATTTCAGCTTTCTCCTTTCCTTGTGAGCATAGAAGAAGAGGAAATTTGGGGTGTCATCTTGCACATGTTGCTTCATGTGATAAGGGGATAAAAGGATTTGAGTTTTACAAGCTTTATTTGGATACATGGATATCATCTCCTTTCTTTTTTCAAATAATGCTAACTCCTATCTCCTTGGAAGCCTTGAAGGAAGGATGGATCACATGGACTACACCTTGCATGGTAAGAAGTCCATTTTCAGATTTTGAACAGCAGTTATGTCTTCCACTTGGATGTTTGATTGATGTGCTTCCAAAGGTAAAATCAACAAAGGATGTGTTGGGAATGTTTGGTTGTTGTTTGCATGACCACAAACTTTTGGGCTTCAATGAAAGGTTTGGAAAGAATGAAGGGACATGGTATGAATTCTTCACAAGACATTTCATTTTCAGCTGTGCATATGAGTCATTTTCAGTTTGCTATTATTGAGGATGAAATTTCAGTCACATGGGAGCCATATTTATTCACTAGATTGATGTTCTTTCATGTTGGGAAAAAAATTGAAATGTGCTAGTTGTTGTCCCATCATTTTTATGATTGACATCACTATGACCAGCTCCCCTATCACTTCTATAATTCAGTTTTTAGCCATGCAATTAATGAATTTATTGTTGGAGACTGATTTTGGCTCATGGGTGAATACTTGGGGATGGAAACCAGCCATTCTAATTCTGATTTTTGAAGGGAGAATGTATGATTACAGCAGTGTTTGGAGCCACATAACAGAGTTTGGGGACAGCCCATGCATGAGGAAGATTTGGGAGCCATCCATGCCTTGGAGACACGAAGAAGAAACAGGAAAAGTGTTTCTCAACACTTGTTTTTCTAATGAGTTTGTTTTATGTGCAGGATTGAAGACATGTGATGGAAGTCAGCTTTCCTATTCACTTCATGAGGGCATTTTTAAGTGGGCAACTTTGGAGCTTAGTAAAGCTCACCCCATTGTTGGCTCCACATCCCATGATGAGGACACCATCACTTGGAGCACATATTATGGAGATGACTACACACCCACTTGGATGGGAATGAGGGAAGGAAACAAGTTCTTCCCAATGCTTCACCATTTGACCAACACCGGTTCAAGACTTTGGAGGCACCACCCCACATCTTCTCTTTGGGGCTTGATACATGGATCCATGAGCTTGTTATTGCTTGAGGGCAAGCAATCTTCGAGAGAGGACTGTAATGTCCCCTTTTCCGGGACATTACTAATATCTATTTTCATTTGCATTGTAACCCCTTGGCATGCCTAGTGCTACAAGTGGGAGTCTCTAGTTAGTTTAAATGTGCACATAGGATAGTTGCTTTTATTATTTAATTAAAAATAATAAAGTGCACATAGTCTTAGTTTATTAGAGACTTTATTATAATGAGAGTTTATGTTTTCCCTCCAAAAGGGAAAGGTCGGTCTTTTTTAATATTGCACCCCTTAACTCTATAAAAGGAGGTCGCATTTCCTCTAGTGGGGTTATGTTGGATTGATCATTTGATTTTACTCCATGCTTGGAGTAATGGGATGTATGCCCTAGCTCTTGCATTGTGCTCTCTCATTGTAAGCTTCATTTGGATCCATTGTTGAAGATATTGAAGACTCCATTGTTCTCTTCATTGTGCTCTCTTGTGTTGAGTGTGTTTATGCATGGTTTATCCCTTCTAAGGATTGGCGACTTGGCTTATATGTTGGTGCATTAATTTATTGGGTTAAATTTGCATGTTGTGGCTCATTTTTAAGTGATATTGGAAGGGTTTGAGGTGTTTTTATTACTGCTGTTCATTGCTGCATTTATTCCAGCTATGGCGACTTGCATTGGGTCATATTTTGGCATGTTTTGAGGGTGAATAAGTTAGATCTGCAATCTGATTTGTATTAGTTGTTATTTCAGAGCAAGGGTTGATATTTTGGGTGTGTTGGAAGGTTAGAAAGAGCTGGAATTAATTTACATAATTTATTCTAACCCTAGCGACTTGAAATCAAATTTCTGGGGCAGATTTGAAGTGGTTTAGTTGCTCAAAAAATTCAAATTCATAGTGCATTGGAAAGGCCTTGATTTCTAGTTTATTGTGCAATTTATTTCATGCAAAAATACCAAGTATTGAAGGAGTTATTAATTTTTGAAGTTTCAGTTGTTCTGGGTGCAATTTTAATTAATTAACTACTGTTAAAAAATCAGATCTGGAAAAGATTAGTTTTCTAATTGGTTCTCCCATCTAACCCACTACCTTGGCTTACTCCAACCCCATTTGGGTTGTATTAATGTTGACATTGGGTTATTTGAGGTCAAACTAAAAGGATTTAATCCTTTTAGGGTCGATTTGGGTTAATTTATTTGCAGATTTATATTTATCCCAAAAGGGAGACATTACATCCCTAAACCTGGAGATCCCAAGCTGATAAGCAATTGGCGTCCCATCACTTTGCTTAATGTGTCATACAAAATCATTGCCAAAGCTCTTGTCGTTCAATTGCGGCACATCCTCGCTATCATAGTTTGTCCTGAACAAATTGGCTTTATCCAAGGGCGATATATCCTCAACAACATTATTGCATTCTAGGAAGGCATGGAATGGGCTCGCAGATCTAATCAACAAGCCCTCTTCATCAAAATTGACTTTGAGAAGGCATATGACCGAATAGAATGGCCATTCATACTTGTCATGCTCAAAGCCTTGGGTTTTGGTCCAATTTTATTCAAGACTGTTAACATGCTCTTTGCGCACGCCTCTGCCCATATCACCATTAATGGGCAAAATTCGAGTCATTTGGTTTTTTCAAATCCATCCAACAAGGTTGCCCTCTTGGGCCCACTCTCTATGTTCTTGCGACTGAAGGATTTGGATACTTGTTTGCCCAAGCTCAATCTCAGGGGCTTATCAGGGGCATTTCTCTGACCTCTGTGATGACTCCCAATCGCTCAATGGCCACTTCGCAGATGACTCCTTATGGTCATTGAAGAGGAATGTAACATCAATCGTGTCATGCAATGCCTGAAACCTTCTATTTGGCTTTTAGCTCCTCCATCCAATGGTGCAAAATGCAATGCTACAGACAGTCCTTCTTTCCCACACCCCATTGGTTGGCATCCTATGATTGGAAGATGCTCAACCACGGAGAAATGTTTAAGTTCCTAGGCATTCATTTTGCCTTCCAAGCTTCTCCTACTGAGCTCTGGCAGTATGTCATGCAATGTGTGTCTCGGAAGATGGAATACTGAATCACCAAGGCGTTGTCTTTAGCAGGAAAATTGGAGATTCGCTCCAAATTTCTCGAAGCCACGCATGTTTACTACTCCTCTTGTTGGGTCTCGTCTAAGAAGTCTATGCATAAGCTTGAAAAACTGTTTAAAGACTTCCTTTGGACCAATTCTTCTTCCGGTAAAGGATTTCACAAAGTTGCCTAGGAAACTTGTTGCCTGCCCAAAGACTCGGGTGGCTTAGGCCTTATTGACATCTTACGGCAAGGGCAAGCGCTCTGTGCCAAATGGATTATTCAAAGCACAGACGACAAGGAAGCTTGGAAGGTGCTCCTTCGAAATGGTATTGCAAAAGGCACCCCGTATGGCCACGCTACTCTGGAAAGGAGTTGGCTTTGTCAATCTTCTCATTGCCCCTATTCCAATCAAAGTGGTGGGTACCTTCATGATCAAAAGCATTTGGAAAGCTTTGGAAAGCTTGGGAGCGAATTAAACCATGGCTCTGCCGCAGAATGGCAATGGCTTCCACGACACCCTTTCATTTAATCTCCACTCTCTGTGGTGGTCTCCCGTCATTCAATTTCAAGATCGTTGTATAGCCAAGGTGCCTTGGATTCCTGCTCTCCGCCTCTTCAAGCGTGGACTTCGCACTATCCAAGACCTTTTCTACAAACGCACTCACTCTTGACTATCCTGGCAGGAGCTCAAAGTGAGTTTCAAATTGGCTCTGCTAGATAGAGCACTCATAGATGACATCATTTCCTTTGTGTCAGATTACATGATCCACAAGATCATCGTTCTTCAGACTCGTCCGTGGTGGACAAATTGGAAATGGTATGTGGACACCCTGCTCCAGAAGTATTCAGCTAGCCAAGGTTATGCCTTGCTTTTGCCACATCTTGCCCATGGTGGGCAAGCTTAATACCCGGTGGGGAATTCGATCCTCACCATCAATCTGGAAAAGGATATTTCTTACAGTTTGGTCCGCTTGTGTGGAACCTAAAATTGCACACTTTGTTGTGGTGTGTTCTTCACCAAGGCCTTCGCTTGGTTCACGTCGAGTGCATCTGGGAGTGTCTACCCCCAAATGCCCCTTCTGTGGACATCTAGAAACCTTCTCACCTGTTTTGGTACTGCCGCAAAGCCCAAAGGGCTTGGAATTGGATTCATTCTTTCTTCCTCCCTTTTCGCCCGAATGCTTCACTCAACAACATGTTCTTGTGGAGACAATCCTCGAATGCCGCACAAATTTTCCCAAATTTGGCATGCTTTCAGAGGGGAAATCTTATTTTGATTATGGAAATAAAGGAATTCTTGTTTATTTGTTAATGTTGAAGTTGATCAACAATTCTCTATTTATAACAAGTTTGTGGTTATTACGAATGTCTTGCTGCAGATTCAAGTTCAAGCCAACAAAGTGGCGATTGAGGTGGAGCACCTGCAAACACTTTTGCGCCACTAGGGTGACGCCCCTTGCAATGTTGCTAGAGAGCCTTTGTCCCCCTCTCGTCGCTCCCGCCATGTGGCGATCTGGCCTAAGAGCACCACGAGATGTGGTGGCCGTCGAAGCCGCTCTCAACATCATTCTTTCAGCCATGTCCGTCGGTCCCCTCGCTACCAACCTCCTCGGAGGAGCTTCTCTCCTCTCGCCTTGCTCGCCACGAAGGATGGGATGCCCCTACACCGCCCAATCAGCTTGGTTGGGGCTCACCGGTTGGCTCTGGGCCAAACAAACATGACAATGGGCCCTACCAAAGAAACAGAAGAAGGAAGCCAACCCGGCTCAAGTTGGGACGTGCCGGATAGTGGCAAAGATCTGTCTGGTTCTGGTTGGCATGATCAGGACCCGCCCCCTACAAGACATCAATTCGCAACGGCGACTTAATTTTTTTGTTTTTGTGCTTCTTGATGCTTTGTAATATTCCTCGTTCTAGGATTTTTTGCCTAGTTTGGTCCATGGTTTTGGGGCGTGCTTCCATACCACCCATTTTTTTGTGAATTATCTTGTATCATTTTACTTGTTAATATAATATAAGATCTTATTCATAAAAAAAAAACATCTTGCTAATTATGAAAAACATCATAAGGAAGCCAATCTATTGTTGAAGTTACCTTTTTCAGATGATTTAATCCTTGAGGTTTGGAATGCCATTGAAGCAAGTGTTTTTTGGACTGGTCTTCAAAACAAGCATCAATCTTTAGAGAAAAATTGAAACTTGTACCTAAGGAATCTATTATTTTCTGCAAAGATGACTGAGGGTGGGTCCCTATCAGAACATCTTCCAATAAAAGTTTCCTAAACCAACTTGCCACCATAAACAAAAAGGGGAATGATGACAACCTGGTTGCTCTAGTTTTGAATACTTTACTAAGTAGGTGTAGTGTAGTCAAAAAGGACTTTTGGTATACGCCCCAAGTTGAGCTTTGCACAAAGGTTGGAATTGCACACTTGGTGCAGATGTTTACAAGTATGGCAAATTGGGACATGTTTGGGTCACTTGGTTCAATAGTAAAGGTAATGATGTTATAATCAATGATCTCTTCGATCTTTTTATCTAATGTAAAACACCAGTTTGTAGCATGTAAGATCCCCAAGTGGATCTATATTGCCCTAGAAGGATTTTATGGCAAACCCAACATTAAGTGCAAATGAATAAAAGATAACTCAGAATTTATTGCTGCAGATCTGTGTTTTCAGTTGGGAAAAGTGACTGGAATTATGATAAGAACCCACTCAACTAGCAATAAAATGATGGTTTTCTTACTCCAATGTGATAAGAATATTTTAGCAAGCCCAGAAATGAACCCAAACTGATTTAAAAGACTATGCCACAATAAATAAGACTGCTGCAGATGATTTCTAGTAATGGCGACTAGGTTTTATTATGAATCCCAAACAAACAGCAGTTAAAATATAATCTTTCCACTCTATATCAATTTCCTTGTTTATTATCAGCCCATACAAACAATAGAGCCCAGATCTTAAGTGGAATAAGGATAGAAATAGCACTCAGAATTCTGCAGACTTAGAGAATTATAACAGACACCCAGACACCTCCAAAAATACTAAAAATAAATTATTTAGAGCCACAAAATTCTGATAAGTAGAGGGCAGCACTATTCAGATCTGAAATGTCACCTGTGCAACACAAAACAGCTCATACATGGGTCGCTCCACATATAGAAAATGCAATAACAACTGCTGCAAATAATTTCTTCAACCCTTGATAAAATCTGATGCTAATCTTCATTAAAACACTGCTGGAAATAACTAGAAACCAGTGAAGCACAATAGAATTTCCTGTGTGGAAATCCCTCACAAGCTCTAAGAGGGTTTTCATCCTCTAGAGTCAATCCGAAGGGTTTTCGTCCTTGGATTAATTTGCAAAAAGCTCAAGGCTTCAAATGCAAGAAGAGAAAATATCAAATCAATCTGGAATGCCTTTACAAGTCGACTTCTTCCCCTTTTAAAGAGAAGTGACCCAATGGAAACCTAAAAAGCCACCAATCAGCTTGTGGTGCTTTTTTTCTATTTTTATCCTCCTTGATCAAGTCACATTTTTCCCCTAGAAAATACAAATTTAATAAGTGCTTTATTTTTAAAGCACTTTTCTAGGTTCTAATTTTATGTTAAGCCTATTAATTCATTATATGTGCTTTTATAATGTTTTTTTATTATTATTTTTTTGCACAATATAATAGAATTAATAAAACTTAAGTCACCCTTATATTTTTCCTTTGGTCGTCGGGTTGACAAAATAGGCCAAAGGTCTTCGATTGGGAAGGGAATATTACATAGCGTGTCCAAGACATTGGTGATAATCACGAGATACATTATTGTTAAATTGTGGACCATGTGGCTTGGTTATGTTGATTTCAGTGGGTGGAGGTAATTGAATCAATTTGCTTTTAAGGAGCATTTTTAGGATTATGCAAGAAGGTAGTGCTAGGCACTTAAATTTCATCATTGGAGGTGTGTCAAGTGTGGTAGGTTGATGAGTGGGTTGTGGGAGAGGCATGCATATGGTCGAGGAGTTCAAAGCATTTATGGCATCAATCTGGTCTAATAGATGCAGAGTATAGTCATGCAACACATTATGAGGGTCAAGGACGATAAGTCAATTTAGTTCCTTATTGAGCTCAACCATGTGTGCTAAAAGTGCATCTTTTGTTATTTGTGAGAAATCTAAAACCCTATGGGTAAATCACAAAGTCATAGGTTGCATGTAAAAATAAAGAAGTGGGTTCGCCAAAATGTAATATCAAAATTAGATAATCTAATTGTAATGTCCCCTTTTCAAGCACCAGCAGAGATGAAGGCCTTCGATCCATTCTCTCCCGTGGATCCTGGGTAAGAGCAAGGGGATGACTTGAGAGATGTCTGTTGCACACCATATTAGTATTTAATTTTATATTATAACCCATCTGGATGATTAGCACCAATGGGGAGTAAGTAATAGATAATTAGAAATTAAAGTGCAAGTGGGATTCTAATTTAATGTTATATTTTATGTTTTCCCTCCAAAACATTAGAGTCGGCCTTTTGTAATTGTGGCACCCCTTATTGTTATAAAAGGAGGTTGCCTGGCCATTAGGGAGGCATGCTTATGATTATGATTATGATTTGGAATCTTCATGCTTGAAGATTGTGTGGGAACTGTAACCCACAGGGATTGAAGATTTTGTGGGAACTTGTAACCCACAAGGTCAAGGGTTTGGTGGATCCTACGAACCACCCATCTTTGTACTTCATTGCAAATCTTTTTGGAGCTGAATTGAAGATCTGATTGGAAGGTTATTCTGCATATTCTTTGCGTTAATGGTGCATATTTCCTATTCCATGTGGAGCGAATTACTTGGGGGTGCTATGCATGGTTAGATCTGCCCTCTAGGGTTGAAGCGACTTGCATGTGTGGAGATTGCATCCATTTTGGAGGGTTTTTTATGCTGGGCGAATTGGTAAAAGTACAGTTTCAGGTACTTTAGAGGGGATTTCTCATGATTGGCATTCATATTCTTGTTCTCCTTATTTTTATGAGTTCATACATGGTTTTCTTTGGATGATTGGAGCCTTATTTGATGAGATATAAAATCTGGAAAATACTATTTATTTCTGCAGATAGAGGGTTTGACATAAAATCATATATCCATATCTAGGGCACGGAAAATCAGTTTCTTTGCATGATATCATTGCTGGAATAATAACTGAATTTTTGAGATATTAATCATGATTTTTGGAGCTGTTTTGTGCATAGAACAAGTGGGTTGAACTTCCCAAACAAGTCGCTCCAAGAGGAAATTAATTGCTGGTTATAAGGGTTTCACACCAGCTGTTTGTTCAGGTCTTAAATTCATTTTTTCCTACAGCTGTACCTTGCTGGGTTCCCCTATATTTTATGTGCATTTTTCTAGAGCTATTGGAGGTGTTTAGAGTCCCCTAAGATTTCAAGGGTTTTGATAAATAATTGCTGAATATTGAAATATCCAATATGGGGACATTGCACTAATAAAGATTAATTATTATGCGTAAATGGTGATATCGAATCAGAGATACAATAATACAGAGATCCTAAATCACATAATGATCAAATATAGAAACATACAAGCTCTTGAAAGCTAGCTAATGGAAGTTAGGGTTAGGGTTAGAAAGATTGCATCATTGCATGAAATCAAGAAATTGAACAGAGGATTGAGACAAGTGCGAATGGGTTGTGCAGAGTGTCGTTAGATTGCATATAAAATTTGGAGTGATGAAATCAGTGCGGGTGATGCGGGAGCATCCGAGTTTACAACCAATCTTGTATCACCCAAAAATCTAGAGTTATTGAATGAGGACATGCGCAATGCTATTAAATTCCTAAGAACACCACACAAAACTTTTGCCTTGGCCATTTCTTGCGGATGACGCAAAAATCAATCCAAACCGCGCAACACTACTCATGTCGCACAAGACATTTCCATGTCGTGCACGTCTCACATCTGCACAAAATGCGAGCTTAAATAATGTTCCATGGTTGTGGAACACTATTCTTACACGTTGAATCTCGAGGAGAGTTGCGCGGTGCAGATCGCCAAAGGCTTGTTGATGTCACGATATACCCTTGAGGCCACCAAGTACTATCAAAGCTATGAAGACTTGTATTTTTGCGATACATCCCCATTTGCTTCAATGATGAGGTATGCATCTAATAGGATCTCCCGCGAACATCGATACATTTAGAGGGATGCACATGTGGTTCTTGATTTGTCCTCCATGACTAAGGACAAAGCGAATGATTTGATTAAGCTTGATCCAACGGAGGAAAACTTCATGAGCAAATCAATGGCGACTGAGGCATTTGCGGGACTATTTACAAGGTATATTTACTTGTAGGGGCATCTTTCTTCTCCGCCAAAGGTTCTACGAATTCTATAAATAGACAGGATGTAATGTCCCTAAATGGACATTTTTAAATAATTTCAGATTCACCGAAATAAGGCAGGATTAATAAAAACTTATTTTTATTGCAAAACCCTTACAACAAAAATTACAAATGTTGGAAAATGATGGAAATAATTTCTAAACCCTAGGAAAAATCCAGATTTGTTGCATATAATGACAGCTGTAACATAAACATTGAAATCAGATTTTTATTTATTTTTCAACATTGAAAATCAAAAATACCAGTTGGATGTATACATCAATTTTCTGACCAATGGCATCCCAGATAGATGGAAATAGACCAAATGATGGCCCTACAGACTGAAAGAAGTGACGGCAGCCAACTATGGGTGACGTCATCCACCCTAAATGTGATGTTAGCCCTCGGGCCGATGACATCAGCCCTCGGGATGACAACATCAGCCCTCGCCCTTGGGATGATGCCCTAGCTACAATAGGTGATGCCCAATGCAGGAATCCTAACAATAACACCCAAAATATGCCTTATCTATTGAATAATGACCTAAAACGTGCCCTACCTATGGAAAGCGACTAACGACACGATCTGAAAATATGAGCTAGCTAATAAAAGCTCGAACTAAAAATTGCAAATCTCTAACTCGATGCACAAATGCAATAGCCGAATGGAGTCGCCATCAAGATTAGAGGGTTTTCATCCTCAAAAGTTGAAGTTGAAGCAAAGAACTCAAAAAATAGATAATGGCTAAAAGATATCTTCCAAATGACCCCCCAACACCTTTTTATAAGTTCACTTGACACTTTTCTCAAAGAAAAGCCCCAAAAGTAACTTTCCATCTTCTAATTTGATGTTGACTTGCTTAATTTGGAAAGTTCTTATAGAGCGGAGTTCAAAATATGAAGATATGGTCTTTGGTTAAGTGGGAGGATTAGGACTTAGATCTTCTCCTAAGCAGAATAAAGCTTTAGCTGCTAAATTATACTGGAGGCTACTTACTCACCCGAATGATTTGTGGGCTGCCACTTTGTAGCAAAGTATGCTGAAAATACTCCCCCGAAAGCAATTATTAGATATACCCTTTCTTCTAAAGGTTCTCCCACCTTGACATTTATCAAAATGGGAGAAGAAATGATAAAAAAACAACTTTTTTGGATTGTTAACAATGGTCAAATGGCTAATTTTTGGACTGATTCTTGGGATGGTCAACCCCCTCTCATTCTCCAATTTCCTCAACTCAAGCCCATTATGGAAGGCATAGGTTGGGTTAAGGTTGCCCACTATGGGAGAATTGTTTCTCTTCCTTGGGAGAATGGAAAAGATTGGGTTCCCGTTTTGAATGGCCCATTGCAGTAGATCATGAGGATCAGACTTTGCTTCACAAAGCCTTGCAGGCTAGGCCTTTGTCTTCTTCACCACTTTGCCGAGATAGTCTAGGATGGGAGCCGGATGTATCCGTACATATTCGATATCTTGGTTAAACTTCCTATTGGTCAATAATCCTCATCCTCTTCGGTTTCTCTTTAAACATTTATGGCAGCCAAGTATGTGGCCCAAAGTCAGTTTCTTTGTTTGGCTTCTTATTCATAGAAGAGTTCTAACAGGAGACCGTCTTTTGAAGAGAGGTATGTATGGCCCTTTCAGATGCACTTTGTGTTTACAGGACGAAGAATCTTCTTCACATCTTTTTTTCTTTGTCCTTGGGTTATTCCTATATGGCATCATCTCTCTTCTTTGTTTAAATTGCACTGGAATAACTTTGCATCCCTAGAGGAGACTTTCAAATCCTAGCAAAGGAATCTTCCTAAAGGCCAAAATCTTCTTCCGATGCTTTGGAATGGCATCTCTCTCACTCTATGGAATATTTGGAAAGAAAGAAATAGAAGAATTTTTCAGCAAATTAGTAAAGAGAATTCTTTTATCTGGGAGAAAACTAAAATCAACATAGCTGAAAGTTTAAAACACAAAATATCTTTACCCCAGATTTTGTCCCTGGAGTGGGTGCATATCTTCAAACAGTATCTCTGGACCCTAGGGATGTTACTCTACCCTAGAGGCAAATTAAACATAGGGCCATAAGCATAAGTCAATGGAAAAGACCTCCTTTGGGGTATGGAAAATTGAACACAGATGGAGCTTCTAGAGGGAATCCAGGAAGAGCTGCTATAGGGGGCATTGGTAGAGACAATCAAGGTGAGGTGCAGTTCTTTTTGGCAGAGAATTTGGGTATTACTACCAATAATTTTGCGGAGGTGAAAGCAATCCATAAAGGCATGCAAGAAGCTCTAAAAATTGGATGGCAAAAACTTCAAATTGAATCGAGACTCCCAAATCATTATGAATTTGTTATCCGATGATAGAACCGATTCTTCTCCCAATTGGTGAATTGCTAAAGAGGTATGGAAGATAAAAGAATTGAAGCAAAAGTTTCAAGAGGTTCAAATGTACCACATCCCCATGCAAGAAATAAAGTTGTTGATGGGTTGGCGAACTGGGCCTTAGATAATAAGGATCTTCTTTGTTATGGCATGCCTCCTGCATGGTGGTCCAACAAGCTCCAACAGGACATCAGATATATTCTAAATCTTGATTCCCAACCATGATTAGTTCTTTAGCTTTTCTTTTGTATAATGCTCAAGCTTGGGCAAATAGCTTTCAGGCTTGGCATAGTCATATATGTAATTTTGATTCCTACCTAATTTAATATTTGGGAGTGTTTTCTAAAAAATAATAATAATAATAATATTAAGTTGTTACTTTTTACTAAAAAGTAAGTTATTTGACAACTTAAAAATATTAACTTTATTGTTTTTACTTTACTTGAAAAGGGGTCATGACAGTCCGCCCCTCCCAAAAATTGTTTGTCCCAAGCAATTGCAAGCCCAATTACTCAGACTTTCCCCAAACGCCCATCTCTGTAATGCTTGGATCCCAATTCATCCTTGGGCACTTGCAATTCCATGTTCTGAATAAACTTTGCCTCACCAAGTTGTTTGACTGTGAATTATCATCATATATTTAGTGAACTATCTTCTTGACTTTTGACCACAAACAACGGATCATGAGGATGCAAACATAACAAGTTACCATTACCTTTTTGTGATGTAGTTGGCTTCTGTTGTGCCACTCTGATATACTTATGAACTGAAAAGTTTGGATCCTCCCTTGGATTATGAAACAAAATGGCGATGGGCAAGATTGTTTCCAACCGATCCCATGGCTGAAATCCTTCACAAACAGCATAGTGTAAGGAAAGTTCCTCAAATCCTGCAAACCTGAAGCTGTATTTGGCTGCTAACAGCAGTCCAAAGTCTGAAATTTCGCAAATCAGCAGTGTGAAAATGATATAACAGCAGTAATGCTGAAAATAGTTTGCATAAATCATCACTATCAACAATTCAAAGGCTGGAAATAGACAATCAATGACTGGAAATCTTCTCACAGCAGTAATAATCAGCATATCTCTGTTGAGACCCTGAAAAATCAGCAACCCTGTGACTGAAAACACTTGTAGGGCTGTAATTGGTATAGTGCAGCAGCTGGAATCTGTGATGACAACAGTCCTAAGGCTGGAAAGTCTGATAATGGCAAGCCCTGGTTTGTTTCCTTTGCCATATAACCATAATTGGCTATTACTACCCTTGATAGATCTCGAGATATCACTTGGATCCCATACTCTTATGTGTAGACAACCTTGAGTGAAAGGATATACTTCTTCCATATGATGTGCTTTGAATTCTAGATAAATGGCAAAGAAGTATGAATACTCATTTAGCCTATCCACAACAACATAAATGTAGTCTCTACCATGTACCTTGGGAAGACTTGTGATGAAGTCCATGAACATACTTTTCCAATCTTGATGGGGAATAAGCAATGGCTGCAACCAACTTACTGGGAAGACATGCTCTACTTCATTTTGTTGGTAGGTGATGTACTCCCTGATGTGTTTGAGATCCTCCTCCTCAAAGCTCCACCATGAGAATCTTTCTTATATATCTACAAATATTGTAGGATCTAGAGTGTCCCACAATTGGTATATCATGCAAAGCTTTCAAAATCTTCTGTTTTATCTCAGATTCAAGTACTGGAAAGATTCTATCCTTGTTCAAAATGAGACCATCTGCTAGCACATATTTTTCATCCTTCACATTTCCATCTAAAATGTTAGCAACAAATGTATTCTTGGCATAACCTACCATGATTGAAATCTTCCAATCACCATAAATGACAGAAATAGAACAAAGAACAGCCGTTCTAGAAACGACACCAACAACTACATGCTTTTTCCTTTTATATCAACATCATAACCTTGGATTTTCCTTTCCCACCTTTGTGGTTCATCATTCAAATCATGTTGATCCAAGAAGAGCTTCAAGCCATTGCAATCTTTCTCAACCACACATCTACCATAAACCAAGTGATGTCTGAATTTTACCAAAACATGCTTGGTGGCAAGAATCACCCTATCACAAATTAAAAACTATTTCCTGAATCTTTCAACTTCATGCTCTCCATCTTAATGGAGTCCCCCTTTTGGATTAATATGGTCTCAATACCTTCTCCTGAAACACCACATTCTACCACAAATGGTTGTGAGAAATCTGAAATGGAAAATACAAGACATGTGATGATTACCTTCTTAAGCTTATCAAAAACTTCTGGTATTCTATCCATCCATGCAAAAGCTCCTTTGTCATGTTGGTTAAGGGTGCTGCTATATGTGAAGATCCCTTAACAAACCTTCTATCATGGCAGCATAAACTAGAGAATGTCCTTAATAGAGTTACTGTGGTAGGGAGTGCCCAAACAATAAAAATTTGAATCCTCTTTTGATCCCCTCTTTAACACGAGCTTGCCATGAGACCCTTTCTGCCCTAGATGATTTCCCGGGGCTTAAAGGGAAATACAAAGGAAGTAGTTTATCATTATATTTTTAAGTTGCTTTATTAAGCCTTGTAATATTTATAGAAAAAGCAACTTTAAGTTATAACGATTAATTAGAAGGGGTACTTCTATTATTAAAATGACATTTTAATAAAATGTATTCATAAAGATAAAATAGAAATAAGAAAGTCACTTTATAAATTAAAAATCACTTTTAGTCATATTTACCATGTTCGAAAAGTTTGAATAGTTCGAAAGGGGAAAAAGTTTGGAAGTTCGAATTTTTCAAAAGGTTCGGTTCGGTTCGGTTTAGAAAATTTACAAATATAAAATATATAAAAATAATAAATACTATACATATATGATGATATTTGAAAAGAAAAACCAATTACACAATAATAAATAAATATATTATCTACGAAGTTTTTCCTTTACCTACTTAGGTATTAGTGTTTCTTCTTTCGTTTTCGTTTTCTGTTGAAGTTTTTTTAATTTAAACACTTTAATTTTTTAATTGAAAAAAGAAAAAAATGTTTGGCCTAACTTGTTCAATGAGTTCGCTCAGACCAAAAAGTACGGTTTGAACCGAATTTTCACCAAGTTCGTAAGAACATGGTAACTATGCTTTTAGTCCCACATGGAGCACCCAACTTGGAAAAAGGCAAGGAAAGGTTATAAAAGGAGGTTTGAGTATTCATTTGAGATCATCTTTTGCCAATCTATTTTCTATCATTACATGTTAAGCTATTTGCTTGCATCAAATCTTCTAAGGACGAAAACCCTTAAGGAGAAGGAGCTTTGGGGACGAAAACCTCCAAGGTTTGAAGGTTGGGGAACGAAAACTTCTCAACTTTGTGAGGTGGATCCACCCGGGATTCACTATTGTGCTACAGTTCAGAATTTCAGTTATTGGAAGGTTGTTTTTCAGATCTAGGGCACGTTTTGGGGCTGTTTTCAGATTTATTACAGCTAGGGCATCATCTACAGGTCTGATTTTTTAGTGTTTTTTTGTGTTGGGTCAGCCAACAATCAGTTGAGATTCACTTGTGACAGTTTTGGGTTGTATTTGGCAACCATTTTCATGGCTTTCACATCCATTTCTAGTTTGATCTACACATTTGGAGATTTTGGGATCATTTTTGGGGTCTTCCCGTGGGTGGAAAAATCTAAGGTTTGCTTTAATTGATAGCTGTTATTTTTGTGATCATTTTGAGCTATCCTTTGCATTGTCACTCCAAGTATTCTAGGAGATATGAAATTTTGAAGTTTCAACTATTTCCAGGTCTGAAATAAATTAAAATAAATTCATATCCTTGTTAGAAAAATTATTTTCTTCCATGTTGATGTTACTAGAGGTCTCCTAGATGTTTTAAGCCTTCTGGGTATTGTGGGTTGTGGGTATTTTGATAAATAAAGTGAAATTTCAGATTGTTGTATTTTTTTTGTAAGGGTTTTAAATAACAAGAGCAGCAATGTTGCTAAGTATTGCACAGTTAAAATGACAATGTATTGGATGGTAGTATGTTGGAAAAGGTGAACCGATCGGGTTGGATATAAGTTATTGCTTGCATTTCACGGGGGGACCGTCTGTCATTGCATTATCAAGGCTAAAACTGGTTGCAAACTTGGCAAGGACAACAATTGAAGGTGTTAAAAAGGAGGGTATGTTATAAGTGATAATTGCAACAATGATGAACAAGAACTTATCTTAATTGGAACTGGATCTGAGTTATGCCTTTGTGAGGGTGTTGCAAACACATTGAGAGAAGAAGCAAGAAAAGTACAAGTGGTCTCTTTGGTTTGTTGGGAATTGTATGACAAACAACCTAAAGCATACAAAGACACCATTCTTCCTCCCAATGTTGAGAAGTGACTAAGTGTCGAAGCTGGTTCTCCATTAGGGTGGAGAGACTATGTGGGTTCTAAAGGACTTATACTGGTTGTGAAAGATTTCGGAGCTAGTGGAGCTTACTTGGATGTGTTTGAGAAATTTGGATTTACCAACACCCTATGCCCTCCCAGAAATTGTGTTGACACGTTTACCATCTTCTCTGAGTAATTTGGGGAGTTTAAAGACTTGATTATATGTGGATGCTCAAATCTCTATTATATTGGCAAATTTGTTGAACAATTAATACATTTGCAAAGGTTAAGCATATATAACTCTTGAGTGAGTAGCTTACCAAAGGCTTTTGAGTGTATAAATATCAAATTTCTGGATGTACAACATTGTCCTACAAATAATGAGAAGCTCAAAATCAAAGGATATCTAGGTAAGATGTCATTGAGTAGTTTAATGATCAAACATTGCTTTGTGTCTAAGATATGCATTTCTATGGATAGAGGTCTTTTTCCTAATCTTGAAATGGTTGATCTGCGTTTGACAACAATTGACGGCTTACCAAGCAATCTGATAAGACTGAACCTAATGAATTGTCCAGCATTGAAAACATCGACATGCCTTTCTAATCTAAAGAAGCGAAATTTGGCGAAACCGCCAAAGAAATCAATGGCGGTTTGCGGTAGCCTCTACTTTTGAATTTGAATCGAAGGTGACGAGCAAGAAATCTCGGCTAGAGATGGAGAATGCTACAAAGAATTGAAGAATCCAATCTTCGGAAAAAAAAGGCTCTGCGCAAAGATTGTTGGAGGCAAAGCATATTCAATGCAATCTTGGCCTTGTTGACTTTACTGAGTTTTACATTTTAAATTAATGTGAAAAGAAGAAGATAAAATTATTAAAGCAATTGAATGGAACTCGGAGAAACGATATGTGTAGACGTTTGGTTGTGTTTTTACGTCACCGCCATGCTTAGAGAGACTATTCGGCAGAAAAAGCCTCCAAATGGTAAGCAGTTTCATCATGATTTTAACAAAACTTCACTAATTTTAGTTGGACTCTAGTTGTTTTAGCGAGTATTAGTTAGTTTTGGCAGCTTTGGCATGACGAAATCAAGCCAAATGGGCATGTCTCAAAGACACTATGAGGAGGAGCAGATTTTTGTCAACAATGGAGAACAATGGCGGAATTAGGAGAAATGATGGGGGTGTTATTGTCGTAACAAATGGAATTAGGTATCCCTTCAAGCGGTTTCATTCTAGTGGAGTGGACCTCGAGCAAGAAGCCCACAAAACCAATGGTGGTATTAAGGGGGGCAGGGCTAATGGGTTTGGCAAGAAAGAGTGGTGGGTCATGGTTTTGTAGCATTTTGATTTGTTTTGTGATCGCCGCTCATGGTCCTCGGCTCATTGCAAGATACACCGACAAAAATTCTTGAAGTCTTATTTTTAAAGCCGCTGATTTTTCGCCCGGGTATAGCATGAGGTGAGGATAGCCTTCGTCAAACACTGGATGGCAACAATCTATAGGCGCTTACTCTAGAAAATCCTACTTATTTTGGAGAGGTTGTTAAGTTTAAGCCGTCTAAGATTTTAGGAGCTGGCACAAATCTATCGGTCAGATATGGGGGGCACCGTGTCCATCCAATCAGGCATCCTCGGCTTGCACTTGTAAGTATATTGAGTTCAAAAACACTTAGATGTGGTGATAGCTTTTAACATGGTTGTTACCCTACGAAAGAGCCAAATTGCATGAGTTGGAAATTGTCGCACCCAAACGATCAGCGATGCGAAGAAATTGGCTGCATAGCTCAAAGAATCAATGAATTTCTCTCAGTATCGTTGAAACCTTTTGAATTTTGAACTAAATTTAATTGAAGGAAAAGGGATTTGAACTCCCGAAAGGGAGAAAACTAATAAACATACAAATTCTAGGTCATGATTCTCGCAAACATGACAAACGCTTATGGTGTCTCTAATGAAAGTATGGCTATAACTTTGGCAAGGCCCAATGGAACTAAAACTCCTTCGCCAACCAGTACCAGCAGCGATGCTTCTTAAACTCCTTGGCGTGTTAAAACTGAAATGAAACTCCTATTAAGGCTTTGAAACGCCGATCGAAAATAGAGGTGCCTGAAACTCCATGGGTGTGCTAATTGCCAGAACAAAAGGCAAAGGCCTACCTTACGCTGCATTTGGAAGGTCAAGAGATAGATGAATTCGGACGGCTACTTGACCGCCATTTCTTGGGAGACGATGAATTAGTACGACTGCAATTATGCTTAAAATTAAATAGAATTTTAAATGCTAATGTCATAAATGTTAATGACATCATGTTTTTCTTGAAATTGTTGAAGGCTGTAATAACATGTTAATTTTTAAGTCAATCACATTGAAGATAAATGCATTTTTACAATTATTTTGTTAAAAATGTGCAGGTTTATTAATATTTATTAATGTGGAAAGTGTATATTTTGTTAATGAAAATAATAACCATGTTTGATTGGTTGAAAAATACAAACAATAACAACTTGTTAAGCAATTATGAAACCTATAGGTATATTGCCTTCGGCAGTACTAAAAATCAAATTGTTGTCATTTTGTTATGAGGGTTCTCTAGGAAATCTAGATTTCTTTATTTTATGCCCTAAGGGGACATTACAGTGGTATCAAAGCTGTGATTCTCCCAGCTTGTGAAGGAGAAAATCAGTTGTGCATGGACATAGGTGAAGAGGGTTTTAGATATCACTACTCAAGAAGAACTCCAAGAAAGGAAGGTATGGGTGATAGAGAAAGGCCTCCACCAACAGATAAAATGAGCTATTTGAATGAAGTGTTCACTAGAGGCAACAAAGAATTGCAAACCTGTTTGTTGGATGCTCAAAGGGATCTAAGAGACTCCTTTGTAGGAGCTATTGCTGATTTGAATTGATCTATACAAGGGCTAAGCACTACCATACTGAATCCCCAAGGAAATCAAGGTAATCATGGTGAAGGAAGTTCTTGCAAATCATGGAGAAAGGGTCTCAAGCAAGACCCCCTCTCAATTCTTTCGTGCAAATTCCTACAAAGAGAAGAGCCACAAGTGGAGTTAGAACAACCACAAGCAGTTGGAGTTGTTGATGAATGGGATCTTTATGGGGACAAATATGCATCCTTGAGCAACAACACAAGAGATTTGCTTTCTTTCAAAGATTATTGCCAACTAAGGAGAAGTGAAGGACCAAAGAAAAATAAGGTGAGTCATCAAGAGCCAAGAAGAGATATCCAACATAGATTGGGTAAGATTACTCTTCCCACATATGATAAAAGTATGATTTTACTTTTGAAGATTTTTATGAAGAGGTTGGTGGGAGAAGGTTGGAGAAGAAGGAAGAAGCAATTGGAGCCAAAGCCTCAAGAAGTTGCTAAGGAAGAAATTTTGATGGTGGAGCATAAGAAAGAAGAAAAATCCGATCTGCAAGGTTGTGGAGAGAATTTGGTGGTTAAAGCCAAATTTTCTGGATGATAAGGTTGATGTTCAACTTGCTGGAATTTTCATAGCAGCAACTAATGGTAAACAATTTGATTATCTCCATAGCAAGGATTTATTGTATCACCCTCATACTATGTCCTTACAATGTTTTGATCATCATGAGAATTATTCTAACAATGAGGATAAGATGAAAGGTACCAAATGGAAAGAGGATCTTTTCCAAGAAGCCTCTATCCATCTTCCGAGCATTCCAAAGATTGAGCTATGGCCATATGAGATGGATTTTCAAGATAGCTATGGAAGGGAACTTGAAAAGAATGGTTGTGATAAGGCAAATCTAACAAAAGCTTCTACTTCAGTCAAGGGAGATAAGCATTCTAATGACAGCCCAAGGAATGATGGTCATGTCCCATATTCAGTCCTCCATACTACGGCAGTTTCAGATTGTTGTCAAGAGGGTAAGCACCCTTATAATTTCAGTTCGAGTTATGGTGAGGACATCAAAGAACTATTCCAGCCTTGCCATCACTCAGAAAATGGAAAAAGGATGAAGGTAGAACCTTGGGTTCTAAATTGTCCTAAGAAGCCACTATGGGTTGTCCAACGAATCAAAGCAAGCAGCAATGGAACAATTCAAAAATCAGGTAAACCAACTCATACAATCTTTGCTAGCTTCAAATTTGATATTCAAAATGGGATTGCATGGGCCAATACATATGTTATGAGAAGTGGAGATAAATGGATAAATGGTTGCCTTCTAGACAAGGTCCAAGGCATGCTAGATAGGGCAGCAACATTCTCCTTTCATATTGTTTGTGACTCAGCTGGTAAGCATGCATTTGAGGAGAAAATTGTGGGTCACAAGGATGCAAAGGAAGAAAGAAAACTCATGAAGAATCATACAAGATATGTTGTGAATCCTAACAAAGGGGTGAAGGGCCAATTCATAAGTCACTCCTTGGAGCAAAGTTCTAAGCTTGAAGACTTGGTTAAGAAGATAGTCACGGTTGCAGGGACAGCAAGTTGCTTAGGAAAGTTCAAGAAGTGTGAGACAGGGGTAAAATGGGATCATTTGGTCATATGTTATCAACTTAACATAGTTGGTATAGTTATGGGTAACAAGAAACATAACCCATGGCTCTTGAAGAGTGTTGTCACAAACTTTTGGATTGTTGTCTTCCACATTTCCAGCTTTGCCCCTATACCTTTTGCAGTTATACAAGTGTTTTCAATCGTAAGACTCAGTGATGTTCAGTGTGTGGCTGCCATGGGAGTATTTTCAGCCATTATATGGTTGTTTCCAACCCTTATATTACTGACATTGCTGAATTTTGTGAAGGATTTTCAGTATTGCAGCTGCTGTACCATTTTTATATTGTTGCCTTCCAGAGATTCTGATTTTGGACTGCTTTTATCAATCACATTCAGCCCCCAATTTGCAAACAACAAGGAAATTTTCTTGCCTCATGCGGTTTGTGAAGGATCTCAGCTAGTGGAGCTGCCAGAAGCAAATATTCCAACTGCCATACTGTTGTTTTTGGTGAGGTTTCAAATGAACTATGGGTCTTGCAACCTTGTTCCAGCGTGCAAGCAAGTTGAGTGGTACAAATTCAAGACGGTTTCAGCTTGTGGTACAATGGTAAGGTCTTTTGGAATTCGAAGGAGTTATTGGCATGCTCACTATGGTACTTTGGATCAGATTTGCATGATGTTGGAATGTGCACTCCTAAGGATGAGATGGGCTCCCAGCTTTTTAACTTCTAGTTGGATCAGAGTGGTGCAGCAGATGCATGGTGAAGAGCTCCTGAGACTGATTTGGGGTCCTGGGATTACAACAATGGCCAGTTGGGAAGAGTCGGAACAACTAAGCTGACAATTGCTTGAGGACCAGCAATTTTTGGGAATGGAGGATTGTAATGTCCCTTCTTTGACACGCTCTCACCATGAGACCCTTTCTACCCTAGATGATTTCCCGGGGGCTTAAAGGGAAATGCAAGGGAAGTAGTTTATCATTATATTTTTAAGTTGCTTTATTAAGCCTTGTAATATTTATAAAAAAGCAACTTTAAATTATAACGATTAATTAGAAGGGGGACTTTCTATTATTAAAGTGACTTTATGATAAAGTGTATTCATAAAGATAAAATAGAAATAAGAAAGTCACTTTATAAATTAAAAATCACTTTTAGTCCCACATGGAGCACCCAACTTGGAAAAAGGCAAGGAAAGGTTATAAAAGGAGGTTTGAGTATTCATTTGAGATCATCTTTTGCCAATCTATTTTCTATCATTACATGTTAAGCTATTTGCTTGCATCAAATCTTCTAAGGATGAAAACCCTTAAGGAGAAGGAGCTTTGGGGATGAAAACCTCCAAGGTTTGAAGGTTAGGGAATAAAAACTTCTCAACTTTGTGAGGTGGATCCACAGGGATTCATTATTGTGCTACAATTCAGAATTTCAATTATTGGAAGGTTGTTTTTCAGATCTAGGGCACGTTTTGGGGTTGTTTTCAGATTTATTACAGCTAGGGCATCATCTGCAGGTTTGATTTTCAAGGTTTTTTGTGTTGGGTCAGCCAACAATCAGTTGAGATTCACTTGTGACAGTTTTGGGTTGTATTTGGCAACCATTTTCATGGCTTTCACATCCATTTCCAGCTTGATCTACACATTTGGAGATTTCGGGATCATTTTTGGGGTCTTTCTGTGGGTGGAAAAATCTAAGGTTTGCTTTAATTGATAGTTGTTATTTTTGTGATCATTTTGAGCTATCATTTGCATTGTCACTCCAAGTATTTTGGGAGATGAAATTTTGAAGTTTCAACTATTTCCAGGTCTGAAATAAATTAAAATAAATTCATATCCTTGTTAAAAAATATTTTCTTCCATGTTGATGTTACTAGAGGTCTCCTAGATGTTTTAAGCCTTCTAGGTATTGTGGGTTGTGGGTATTTTGATAAATAAAGTGAAATTTCAGATTGTTGTATTTTTTGGTAAGGGTTTTAAATAAAAATCAAACTGTTGTCATTTTTTTATAAGGGTTCTCTAGGAAATCTAGATTTCTTTATTTTATGCCCTAAGGGGACATTACATTACTAGAGGATAGTTAACATTCCATATTGGACTCCTTATCCACCTTCCCAAAAATTATTATAAGAGATACTTGTCGTTTTTGATAAAATGAAAGAGATATATTTGCGTAAAGTTAAAATCTTGGGAATTTTACATCATTACATAGCCGATGTGTGGTCAAGAGTTATTTTCCAAACTTCCAATCATGAAAAAGGTCAATGGGGGATGGTGATACTTATTGCACTAGATTTATCTCCACACGTCATCGGTTGGGGTCAAACCCACACACAAGGTATTGTGGACCCTTTTGCTTTTGATGGTTGTTCCTCTATCACCAACATTTACACTCCAAGGACATTGTGGAAAGGGCACTTTGTTTTGGTGGTGGATTTCCAACCTCACTTCTCGATTCCAACAGATTTTGTCCGGTGATTTTAATATAATTGACTCTAGGGAAGAAAAAGAGGGGCCCCGACGCAATGGTATGCCAGCAAAAGAGAGGCATGGTTCTACATGTGTAATAAACTCGGATTATCTAATCCCAACCGCTAAAGCAATAACTCCCCACTCCCACCCCGTGGTTTATGTCATCCGACATGAGACAAGGTGGCAATAGGATGGTGAAACAGCTTAGATAGGGTGTTCTTTGCAAGGTAAAACCTTTTCCCTTATGCTAGCAATTTCGACCACCATGTTAATGAAATTTTAAGAGCAACTCTTTCAAATCAAATCCCCATCAAGTTTGTTATTGAATGGCTAAACCTCTGGATGAAGAAAGCAAAGTCTCGCTTTACCTCAACACTACTCACCTCCATCATAAGTGGACTTGTGCCCATATCATTTACATTTGGAACATTGTTTCACAACTTTGTTGGAGAGATTGGTTGGATAGCATGGGGTCGGTTTCCATTGCTAGAATTGTTACTTTCCTCCATGTCTATAGTAAACAAGCGGCTGAGTTTAGCTAAAAAGCCCATGAGGCATCATATTGTGAGTACCTTCGGCCTACACAAGAACACTAGATGTCTCCTCTTAACAAAGACTTATGAAACGGAAGTTGCCAAGTGGAGGCATAAACTCAAGGTGGAAAAGACCTATCAAGCTTGAAGTGCCCAACTCCATGCCCGGTTAAAAATTGGAGACCGAGCTTTTTAGGAATTCTTTGCTCTTCTCCATTCCAAGCAGCCCATGGATAAAATGAAAGCCATATGTGATGCCAACCATCAAATGACTAAACTTCTTGATATTTAGAAAGCTTTTGTCTCTCATTATCATGGAGTTTTCTCTTCTCAACAATCTACCTAAGCCCATGTGTCACCCTCTTAAAATGTCCACAAATGGTTCCTTACAAGCTCTTTGAGAGTTAATGAGTGGCATGTGATCATCTTTGTCTATAGAAGAACTTCAGAAGCAACTAAGAAAAATTAAAATGGTTGTCGACAAAAAAAGTTGTCGACAAAGCCCCCAAATCAATGGTTTTCCCGTGAATTTTACCAAGTTCTATGAGATTCCAATGGGCCGATCTGCCGAGGGTCTATCTAGAAGCTATTCAAACCAATTCCTTTGGCAAATTAATTAATCGAGATAACATTCGGTTCATTCCTAAGACTAGGGACCTAGAGCTCATAACCAACTAAAGTGTCTTGGGTGAAGGCATTAGAAACAAATCAAAGGCCGAAGGAGGAATCTCAAGTAAAGGCATTGGGTTTGAGTCATTTTTCCTCTTCTCTCTTGGGATCTCAAGCTCCCTCTTATGTAGTTCTTTGCTTGATATCAAAATAAGCATGAGAGTCGTAGCTCATTCCATTCATTCTTCTCCCAAAGGGCCCCACCGACTAGTTCAAATGGAGTGGTCACCTCATGTAAGCCATGAGATTGAAGAAAATAGTTTGTCATTTGTGTAGGCCACCCAGCCCTTGGCCATATATAGTAGGCTATCATCCTTCCCCCTCCTGCATATGGGGAGTGCCTAAAGGTTGGCCTCTTGACCATAAATGCATGTCATAGTGGAAGGGTTTATGATCAGTGAATTGATCACCCATTCCCCGTCCCTATTACTCTTTTGAATGTTTCTTACAATATCATAGGTAGATCTCTTGCTCTTGAGTGAGGTATGTGTTGTCTCTCATCACCACCCAAAACTGGTTTCATTCACAAGAGGTACATTTTGAATAATGTCATTGCAATTTGGGAAGGGATGGAATGGGCTCGCTTCTCACAACATAAAGCCTTACTCATCGAAATTGATTTTGAGAAATCCTACAGTAGAATTGAATGGCCTTTCATTTTGGCTATGCTACAAGCCTTAGATTAGAGGCAAGATTTTTCCAGTGTTCCACGAGCATGCATGCCCCCAAAAAATTGTCATCTCTGCAGACGGGGACTTGGAGACTTCTAGAAACATCCCCCATTGTCCCACCACCACCACCAATAGTCAGGGGACATTCTCAAGATGTTCCCCTAAAATGGAGATGTTTCCATCCCAAAGGGAATGTTTGGGAGACTTAAGGACATTCCCAAGACCTAACGAAGACTTGTTGAAGTCCCCAAACTGCCTCGGCGACTGCAATCGTCCTCTACAAAAACAACAAAAAAATATTTTATTTAATTAAAAATATTTTTAGATGTTTGTGGCCCCAACCCTAACCCTAATAGTTTATGGCCCCCACCAACACTTTAAGCACTCAAAAAACTATAAATGAACCTCACACCCTCACTCCAAATCACAAAACATTGAGCAAGGTTGCGAGAACACGAGTGAGAGGTTCGAGCATCAGCGAAAGGGAAAGCAACAACAAAAGCTTGGCATGAACTTTGGGGATGATTAGATGCATTCATCCATTGGCAATTGTATTTGAAATTTGGATGTAATCATCATTTTGAATATAAATTATAATATAAATATTAACATATTGATATTTAGCATTTTCATTGTTCAATGCAATGTGTTTAGTATTTCAATGTTTCATTTGTTATTCCTTATACTTTTTTATAACTAAATTTTCAAGTACTATATATATTTGCACCACCGTCTCCAAACCTAGGCTCGCGGTCCCCATGTCCCAAGATTCCGTGGAACATAGGTTTTTTTACTGTTAAAATGTTTTTGAGGAGGCAAGATCTTTTATCACAAAAATGGAGCGCAATCTAAATAATTTGATTTGTTTAGATCCATTCAAAAAGTTTGTTTTCTAGCCCCTTCCCTCTCTATTCTTGCAGCTAAAGGATTCAGCTATCTCTTAGTTGTGACTACACTTCAAGAGGGCTTGTTAAAGGTATCTCTCTCCCTCAATCCCAAAAGCAAATAGTGAATGGGAACTTTGTTGATGACTCACTCCTAACTCTAGCTAAATAAGAAGCTTCAATTTCTAATGCCAAAGAATGTTTCGATATTTCTTACTTAGCGTCTATTCTTCCATCTAATTGAAGAAAACTTGATGCTATAGGCAATCGGTCACTCCTCTACCAGCCTAGTTGCAAAAAAACACAAGTGGCTTTGGATACATCATGTAGATACCTAAATTTAGCAATTTGTCATTTGCAATGACAACTTTGGCTTTACACCTAAATCATGACTTGCGCACACATTTCAAGCCTAAGTGACCTATCCTTATCTCTCTTGCATGACTTGATTCGCTATTCACATTGCTCTTTCCTCACAGAAATACTTGCATTAGTCCAAAGCAGCATATTCTTCTTAGTCATCATTCTCGGGACTTTGCAAAATCCCAACACATGTATGGGACTGTCCATCTAGGACCGAACCATCCAATAGTTTCGTCTAAAGCAAACGATTTTGTTCCCAACAGTTACTTTTTCAATTTGATATCTTTTATAAGTCGGTTCATATCCTATAGGTCAGCCTTAATGCGAAATTAAACCTAGGAAAGCCTGTACAAGCAAGTCTAATCCACCTATTTACCTCACCTAGCAATCACCTGGCACTTTCAAGAGCCTTCATTACCAATATCATTCCAAAAGCACTTGAAGCTCTCCTAAATCCCTTTAAAGAAGTTGCACATCATATGAGCAGCCACTACACAAGCCTCGCAACACACTCAACCAAGTTATAGAGTCATGCTTCCCAAGCTAGAGACCTCACAAGCCAAGTCAAGCTAAGCACACCAAGCCATTGTTTTCATTGTCAAGTGATCAAGTTGCCAAAGTAGTTGCATCCATATAGATATCACATGCTAGGTGGACTACGCGTGGTTTGAGGCCTCTTTAAAGTAGTGCCAACATAGGCGATGCACAGATTGCACTTCAACCCAACCACTAACCTTTTTGTAGGGTCTCCTACCCATGGTTAGGGTTTGAAGTTGTTTCGCATCATATAGAGGGTTTCGTAAATGTGTGATACCTAGGGTTTCAAAGCAAAGGTCAACACACAAAGGTGTCACAAGATCAAAGATCAAAAAATTATAGAACGTCGGCACATCACCATACGAAATCCAAAAGGGACTGGACCGTCCGACACTTCCATCCTCATGTTGAGCAGTTCCATACCTGCTCATTTTTGAACTCCAATTCTAAAAAACAAACCAATTCCGATCATTTCCAATCTACATAGTCACTCTACACCATCAATTCAACTTCATGTCTCTGTAATTAGCTAAGTGCATCTACTTCTATGTTTTATCAATCCTTTCCAATCTTGCAAATTGCTAATGAGAGTATATTCTAATTTGTGTATTAATGTTTATTAATTAATTTGAATATAAAAATCTATTACTAACCCTCGTAGCCCTTAAATAAACAAGAACACCAACCTCTCTCATATATTTATTTATTTTTTGGGTTGAATTACATCCTAAAGAAATAGTTGAGACTCATATAGTTTTCTCGGGTCACTAAACCTTTGTCCTTGGCTAGCAAATTCCAAGTTTGCTTGAACGTCTTAACAACAACCCATGTCTATTATTATTTTTTTGGGCACCTTCTAAAGTTGCATATGCCCAGTTGGAACATCTCTGTTAAGACTTCATATGGACCAATTTGCAAGGTTCTAAGGGATTTCATAAGGTTGTATGGGATATTTGTCGCAGACCTAAAGATATGGGTGGCCTTCGCCTCCTAGATGTCAAAGTTCAAACTTCAAGGTACTGCTCTCTATCAAATGGAATATATGTTTCCTTGAAGGAGAGGAAGCTTGGAAGATTTTGCTTCATCATTTCATTTCTAAAGATAGTCTTTTTGGCAAAAAGACATGGAAAGGTCTAGGTATTCAATCTCTTTTGCTCACTCGAGTCCCAATCAACATCGGTGGTTCCTTTGTGGCTCAAAGTATTTGAAAATCTTGGGAGTTGATTGAGCCTTAATTAATTTGAGTTGGTGTTGGTTTCAGATCAAGGGTCTCTCTAAACTCTCACTCTATATGGTGGTTTCCAATCCTCTCTTACTATGGTATCCCATTTGCTATGGTTCCCTTTTTCAAAAAAGGGATTATAATTGTTTCAAACAGTTTTTGCAAGCAGTCTCATGTTTGGTTGCCTTGGCCTGTCGTGCATGACAAATAACAACTCATTAATATCAATTTGGGCTCCATTATTGAGATTCAAAGAGTTATCCCAAATGAAAAACTCCACAAACTTGTGGTTCAAGCACCTGCCAGGACTGACAGAAAATGGCCTGTTGAGACCTCTTTCCGCCAAAACAAACCCCGGCTAAGTTACAAGTAGCTTTCTCCACAGCACATTCCAATTAATGTTTTGAATGTTTGTTGGAAAGTCAATTCCTTTGCATGGAAAGCAATCATTAAACCCAAATATGCACATTTCTTTTGGTGTATTTTACCCCAAGGATTGCTTGTCAATGATAGCCTTGTTCATCTTCGAGTGGCTAATCCCTAATGTGTGTTTTGCTAATAGCCAGAGTCCCTCAAGCATTTCTTTTAGTTCTGCAAACATGCTCAGTCAGCCTAAAGGTGGATTCATGCCCTTTTCAACCATTTCATCCAGAATTTTTCTTCGAAAATTCTGTTCTTAGGGATTTGGTCATGTTACCTACACAGTTTAACCAAATTTTGGCATTTATTTCATTATGAGAATCTTTTTCATGTGTGAAAAGAAGGGAACAATGTTAATTTCAAAGTTAATCTCCAAATGATTAATTCTCTGTTACTACTAAGGTGCAAGTGATTTCTAATGGTGTGCTATAGATACAAGTATAAGCAAAGAATGTTTTGCTGGAGGTTGAAAACCTTTAGACCCTTTTGGAACATTGGGGGATAGCTACCTCCAAAATTAGTTGGATCCCTCCAAACCCTCCTTGCTAACAGTCGTTTTCTCAAGGTTATGGCTTTGGAGCTTGTGGCAGGCACCATAGTGGCTCACCATATTCATGATTTCCCTCACCGTCCCAAAGCTCTCATGGTGATTGCAGGTTTGTGCTTCCACACATTGGTGGTTGGAGGGCTCAGCAGCAAAAGAAGTTCCCTTGGCTTGTGCTAGCCATTTCTCCACCCAAGCAAGACCTAGATAAGGAGGCTAACAAAGGAAAAACCAATGATGTGTGGAAACCAGTATTTGATATGGCGCATCTGCCCACTATTGTTAGTTGGGGCTGGTGTGACAAGGCAGATGATCCTCTACCTTTGCCTGATGCACTGATTGCTACTGTGGCTTAATTTTTATGCCTTGATGTCTTCTTGCCGGCCAGGCTTTTTATCATGTTGTTGGATATCTTTTTTTTAAATAAGAATTATTGAAAAGTTGTTATACTAGCCTTATTTTACCTTTCTCTCAGTTAATTGTTTTTGGGGTATGAAAAGCCATGTATTATCTGTATTACTAACAGAAATACATTATTCAATCCAAAAAATAACACATTTCAATACCACCACAATAAGAGGGCTGATATAAAAAATCGCACAAAAATACTGAAGTGCCAAGGGCATAAACATCAATGCCTCGTCCTCACAAAATGTTTGAAGGCCCCACCAGTTGATAGCAGGAATAAACATAAACAAATAAAATCTGCACCAGAGTGAAGGGGTATCCTTTGGGAGATGATCCACTGAAGACCGCTCCTCTGAAGACAGTCTAGACTTTTTTGTAAATTTTATTCTAATTCTCAACAAATTTTTAACTGTTAATTGGAAGATCTAAACAAAAAAATTAAAATTAAACGAATTGACCCCGGACATTAGATTTTTACAGTCTATAAGATTATTAACAAGATTTCTGGAAGCATCTGTGAAAGAGGTTTTTTAATATATTACACGGTTGATTCCAATGACCTTTTCAATGAATAAATAACCCAGTTCGCCCATACAAAAACATTTAAAATGAGGTACCTGTCCCAGTTGATGTCTGTCTGGGAAAGTATATCCTCTTCTCTTGCACTCGCCATTCTCAGCCGACTCTGGATGCGCCTCCAGCTTCATATGAAGAAAGAAGAGAAGCAGAGCACAAAACTTCACAGGAAGAAAGGCGGCGATGAACAAGGTTCAAAAAAAAACGGTGTGGAGAGTAGAGTAAAGTACCCTGTTTCCCTCTGCATATCTCGTGTTTGTATTTAAATGTTCTCTAACATTTGACCAACCGCTAAAGGCTTCGATGTGAAATACGTAGGGTAATATCAATTTCAAGATTTTCAACTTAATTTTTCACATATCACATCGACTAACAATTATATTAACTTTATGATTAGTGAAGAATGGTATTGATCTTTCCACACCAATAACTCCGAATAAAGACTTCGATGTGAAATACGTAGGGTAATATCAATTTCAAGATTTTCAACTTAATTTTTCACATATCACATCGACTAACAATTATATTAATTTTATGATTAGTGAAGAATGGTATTGATCTTTCCACACCAATAACTTCAAAAATATTTTATTTATTATAAAAAAATTTTTTAAACTCTAGTTTTAATGAAAACTTAAATATAAGTGAAGATTAGATGGCCGTCAAATTCAAAGTTGAAATTTTATGATGGCACTCAAATGGAAATCAAATTTAAGCTCATACATAAAAGTAAACAAGTCACTCTGTTACATTCTTCTCGATTTAATAAAATTTGTATTAAATCTAATTGCAGAGTAACATAGATGATAAAATACAATAGATATACAAATGTTAAGCACTCAAACAATGTAACATTGTAAGTAAATGAGAGAGATATATGACTTAGTTGAACCTTGTGCAATCTAGAACTGATCTAAGTGATGTAAAGTGTTAAACAGGGTTAGAACTGTTTGAATTGTTCCTGTAAAATCGTGGATTCGAGAATAATGTCGGACACGAGTGATTGGGGTTGGACAAGGGTGCCCGGGCACTAGTGATCGCTCATGGGCACCGGTGATCGCGCGCGGTAAGGTCGGAATATGCTTTTTCCTGTGTCGCTAGGGTTTCGCTATCACTTCTTGTTAGTCACACGATGTTCGCTCCTTGATCGCCAAAGGTCCCTGTAACCTACAACACAAACCCTAAATACCTACACAAGCTCACAAACACATCAAATTGGAATGAAAATGCAATATGTGAAGTCAAACTGACCCCAACAGTCACCCGATGAGTGAACTTATGACCGAGCGCTACACTACATTCTAGACTCCATGTAGTTCTTTGTGCTTGTGTGTGTAATAGTGTCCTTAGGTTGCCCTCGCACCAATGATGCCAAGATAGCGGGCTATGGCTAGATAAAATGCAAATGTGTGATATGGAATTGAGCACTTCCCCTTCCTATGCAGTGTATGCAACCCAAAAATGCAATCCCTTGTAATGGTAGTGATAGTGTGTAGATGAGATTTGCCCCTTAGAATTGTCAGCCAAAATAATAGAGTGTATGTTGTGTGTGTGTGTGGATCTCTTGTTTGAATTTCGACACTAGTGACCCAAAAGGTTGACTATGAGCTCGAGATAGGGATAAGAAAACTAGAAAGGCCGACCACAAATGTCAAAATAAGTGAAAAGAAAGAACAAAGAGGATAGAACGCCCAAAATGGACATGAGCGCCTAAGCATTGGTGTTGAGAATAGGTGCTAGTGTCCAGGATATATGATGACAAATGTGAAAATACTAACACACAAGGATTCTTGTGACTCGTCTCCACAGGTGAAATAACAAAGAGAAAGACAATAGAAACAATCAAAGCAAGTGGATGGATAGGATTATGTCATCGGTGAATACTTTTCTTACATAAGATCCATGCATATAACAACATACTTGACGACATAGTAAAATAGTAATATGTGCATGATTTTGTGTGTACATTTGCCCCCCTTTATGTTGTTTGAATGAAATTCAAGTAGTGTAAAGGAAGGAACATACATGTATAGATTCTTGAGAAGCCATGTTTGCAAAGTGCGTCTGAATGTAGAAACTTGCGAGATGGTGAACCATGGATCAATGTTTTGACCCATGTGGCGTAAGCAAAGATAGTGAACCATCTGTAGACACCTAAATTCCGCTTTTGTAATCTTATTGCCAAAACGCATGCAAATCACTCTTATTCTTCTCAATTCCGTTATAATTAATGCTCTATGCTAATTAATTAATGTTTCTCACCACTTTGGTCAATTAACAAGCACTTCGTTGATCACCAAACCTCTTTCACATTTAGGATGCCGATTTACGACGAATCGTAAGCCAAAATCCTCTTCAAAACAGACAATTAGCGATTATAAGCTAATTAAGCCTATTTTGCCCTTGATTTAATCAATATACCCTAGTATTGATGCAAACCCCTCTTCCAACCATTCAAAATCACCCCATTCACCTCCACAACATCTCAGCAAGCTTCAAAAGCTTATTCTAGCATCCTAGTTGACCCTAAGCGGTTGATTAGGGCTTCATACCTCTTAATCACTTGGTAATTCACTAATTGTGATTAGCAAGGCTTTATCATTATTAGCAATTCTGATCTAATTTGGGGCTTTTAGTCCCACATGCACCAAGATACAAGTTTCTCCCAAAAGGAAAACTATAAAAAGAGTGCACCTCATTCCTTTATACTTTACACCATGCTTTGATTTGCATCTCATATAATAAATATGATATATAGCCAAGTTCAATCCTTGCTTAAAGCCTTCAATGGGGTTAGTAGACGGATATCCAAAATGACCAAGTAGTCATTTGGAGAGGCCATTTCACCTTGTTTGGAGTAGCAACCATAACCATTTGATTTCCCTCTTAGGTCTATTTAGGACCATGTTAGGTAATTCAAGCATATTAGTAGGCATGTTTAGTTAGATTTTGTATTGTTTTCTGTTACGCCCTTAACCTATTGTTTGTATTAGGATATGAGTAGCCGACTTGTGGCTTACCATATCATTTTATTATATCATTTATACTTTCTCATGCTTAATAGGTCAGCCTCGGTGATGGCCATAGCATATGAATAGTATATATAGGGGATTATAGGTAGTATTTCATTATCATTTGAACATTTGAGTCTTATTATATAGTTTGGAGGTTGCCCCCTCGAAGTGGCGAAGCTATTCTAATTGCATATTGAGATCATTATTTTGAAATATTGTGTTATTTGGTGTTCTATTGTTGCTCAATCTAAATTATACAAGTAATTTCATTACAAGTGGTATCAGAGCTGCGATCTGGGCCGAAATTAGGGCAAAAACCCTAATTTTTTGTTTCCGCCACATATTGCGAACCAAAGTGAATTGGTGGGAGATATTTTTACAAAGTTGAAAACATTTCAAGTAAGGTTCCTGAAAATTTTAGAATTTTTTATGTAGTTTGCAAAAGTTATTACAAATTTAGGTTTTTTCATAAAATCGCTCCTAGGGTGCAAATTGTGGAAAATTTTCAAGTTCTTTACATTTTCGGAAAGCTCTAAAAAAATAGTATTAGTATCTTCTCTATGTTTTTTCCTGTTCGGCCAAAAATTGTATCAAAACCCTAAACCCTAAGATTTGACATCATGGCGGGGCCTTCCACAAGAGCAAAAAAGAATCCGGTTACTCTGGGTAAAACCCCAGATAAAGATGGGGTAGTGATTGAAGAGATGGAGTCAGAAGGGGTAAATACAGATTCCTCAGCACTAGGGTTTACCTTAGTTGATCATAAGGTGAGCCAACTTGAGTATGAGTTGCGAAATGTACAATCTGAGATGGCCTCTAAAGGAGACATAGCCCAAATCAATCATCGATTGGATGATATCATGCAACATGTAAAGGGTAACCAGTATGGCCCAAATCTGGCCCATATTAACCAAGGAGGACCTTCAGTTCAAAATCATGGACAAACTAACCATATTGGATCACTTTTCCAATCCCATCAGAATCAAACTTATTCGCAACCACGGAACATGATGCTGAAAGTGGATATGCGTAAATTTGATGGTAAGGATCCCCTGAATTGGATAAATCAAATGGAGAACTTCTTTGAGTTACATCAAACACCATCAAGACAAAAGGTGACATTGGCATCCATATATCTTGAACTCGACCAATAATTTGTTTGGTATCGCTGGTTATGTGCTCAGAGGTAGAAGAATGGTCTAGGTGTCACTTGGACAATTGTTACCGAGGAGTTGCAATTGCACTATAGTTCCAGTGTTTCAGAGAACTACTTTAGTCAATTAGCAGAGTTACGACAAACAAGATCAGTCAAAGATTATGTGCATCAATTCCAAAACCTGTCCTTAAGGGTGGAGAATATTCCGAAGAGAATCGAATGACTTGTTTCTTAGGGGTCTTAAGAACCACATCGAGCATGAGGCAGATGTTTAATCCAATCAAGCTTTCGATTCTATTATCATGGCACGTCAGTATAGAGGAAAAAGTTATTTGTAGTAGGAGGCCACCTTTCATTAACACTGAGAAATCGTAGTATCTCTTCCCCTTCATTTGCTTTAGGCCAATTAGACTGACTCCTCAACAAATGGAAGAAAAGAGAACAAAAGGATTATGTTTTAACTGTGATAGAAAATATGGACCAGACATAAATGTCTTTGAGAAGAAGTTGTTCTATATTGACGGAGGTAATGAGGATGATGAGGAAGCTGAAATTATAGGAGAGGATGAGGAACCAGTAGAAGATGAAGTAGAGGATCACCAACCTACAATTTCTTTCTATGCATTGTCGGTATTAGTACTCCTCAAACACTCAAGGTTATTGGCTATCTCAAAAATAGAAGGTGACGGTGTTGATTGATTTAGGGAGTACTCATAACTTCATAAATAGTAAGTTAGTTGCACACTTCCTCAATTGTTTTATTTACCCAGACTCCTCCGAAATACAAGTTATGATTATGGATGGTGGGACATCAAGTGCACAGGAAAGTGCCATAGTATCAAGCTTTCCATGGGAGACTACATGTTAGACTCACCTATGTTTTTATTTCTATGGGAGGGGCAGATATTGTTTTGGGGTCCAATGGCTTACAACCTTAGTACTATAGAGATGAATTTCCAATAATTGTTCATGCGATTTCATTTAGATGTAAGGACAATACAATTGAATGGGATGGTAGCTAAGTCTCCACAGATTATTAGCTCTCATCGATGCGAAGGTTCTCATAAAAGGAGTGGGTGGCTTTATAGCAAAGCTATTTTCCATATAAGTAAAAAAAGAGTCTTCGATGCCACCCGATCTTCAGAAGATTGTGGATGCTCACTCATCTATTTTTTATTCAATTCCAAAGGGACTACCACCGCTAGGGATCATGATCATGCCATTCAGTTGATTCCAAGGAGCCAAACACCTAACATCGTAACATAAAGATACCCATATTCCCGTAAAAGTGAGATCGAGAAAATGGTGGAGGAAATGTTGAAGGCAGGTACCATCAGGCATAGCCAAAGTGCATATTCTTCACCAAAGTGGTCATGGTACGTAAGAAGGATGAAACATGGAGGATGTGTCCAGATTACCGAGAACTCAACAAGTACACCATCAAAGATAAGTTTCCTATTCCAGTAATTGATGATTTACTTGATGAATTACATGGTGCTATTTATTTCACAAAATTAGATCTTCGTTTGAGGTACCATCAAATTAGGATAAAAGAGGAAGATGTTCATAAAACGGCTTTCAGGACTCATGACGGCCATTATGAGTTTTTGGTAATGCCTTTTGGTCTTACAAATGCACCCTCAACCTTTCAAAGCTTGATGAACACTATTTTTAGGCCTTTTTTAAGGAAATTTGTATTAGTTTTCTTTGATGACATACTGATTTACAGTAAGACATGGGAAGAACACTTACAACTTGTAAATAACGTGTTGGAAGTTTTGGAGAAACATACTCTGTATACAAAGCCATCCAAATGTTATTTTGGTGTACAAGAGGTAGAGTACTTGGGTCATATTGTATCCCATGAAGGTGTCAAAGTTGATCCTCAGAAGATCAAAGCTATGGTGGAATGGCCAAGGCCCAAAAATCTCAAAAATCTTCGTGGGTTCCTAGGACTAACAAGGTACTACAGAAGATTTGTGCGGGGATATGGTAGAATAGCAACCCCACTCACTACATTGCTAAAGAAGGATGCCTTCCATTGGACAGACATAGCCACTAAATCCTTTGAGCAATCAAGGAAGCCATGTGCAAGCACCCGGTTTTAGCTACTCCCAACTTCTCAAAACCTTCATTGTTGAATGTGACACTTGAGATCGGGATTGGGAGCGAGTTCTAATGCGGGAAAGAAGACCAATTGCATTTGAGAGTCACCAATTCAAAGGAAAATATCTGCTCAAACCTGTTTATGAGAAAGAAATGATAGCTATTCTTCGTGCGGTCAAGCAATGGAGGCCCTATCTCATGGGTAGACACTTCAAGGTAAAAATTGATCACGATAGTCTCAAATACTTTTTGGAGCAAAGGTTATCATCTGAGGAACAACAAAAGTGGGTAACAAAAATGTTGGGTTATGATTTTGAAATCATATACAAAAAGGGTAAAGAAAATGTAGTAGTTGATGCGTTGTCCAGAAGGGATACATCTGCAGATGCCTTACTATGTGGAATGTCCATGTTGACGGCCGATTGGGTGGATGAAGCAAGATTGGAATGGAATCAAGATAAGGATACACAATCTCTAATACAGAATATCAAGCAAGGATCTATGACATATAAAAAATTTGAGTGGCAAGGTAATACCCTATGGTACAAGGTAGGTTATACTTGAGTAAAGATTCGAGTTGAAGCATAAGATTCTTGCAAAGCTACATGCCTCACATGTTGGAGGACACTCAGGGTTTTTGAAGACATATCATAGAATAAAAAGAGAATTCTTTTGGGAAGGACTCAAGGGGATGTACAAAATTTGTATCAGAGTGTTTAGTGTGCCAACAGAACAAAGGGGAAACAATTAAGACATCGTGCATTGTAACCTTTACCAATTCCTAGCCGAGAGATGGGAGGAGGTCTCCATGGATTTCATCACCGGATTGCCTTGTTCGGAGGGTAAAAATGTTATTTTCATGATTGTGGATAGGCTTACAAAATATGCCCATTTTGGTGCCCTATCACATCCATTTGCAGCTAAATACAGATCATGAACTCTTTTTTTGGAGACAGGTTGAAAGGCTACATGGAACCATAAAGATAATTGTAAGTGATCATGATCCTATTTTCACAAGTAATTTTTGGATGGAATTATTTTCATGTTTGGGTACTCACTAGCTCATAGTTCATCTTATCATCCTCAAACCGATGGGCAAACAGAGTGGTCAACTAATGCTTAGAGGGGTATTTATGTTGTTTTGTATCGAGATAAGCAAGAAAGGTGGATTAAATTGCTACCACCTTGCGAACGGTGGTATAACACATCTTTTCATACCTCTTCTCAAATGACCCCATTTTTAGCATTATATGGTTACCATCCACCTTCTATCACTTCCTCCTTAAGGGTGCAAACTAAGGTCAGAGATGTTGAGGAACACATTCAACATCAACAACAAGTTTTGGCTAGTTTGAAGGAGAATTTAGCATTAGCACAAAACAGGATGAAACAAGCAGATCAACACCGTAGTGAAAGACATTTTGAAATTGGTGACTGGGTTTTTGTACGTCTCTAGCCTTACAAACAGATGTCCCTAAAGCAACAGAAAAAGGAAAAAAACTTGCTCCTAAATATTATGGCCCTTATCGGTCCTACGAAAATTGGTAGTGTTGCTTATAAACTAGAGTTGCCTCCATCTTCACACATACACCCAGTATTCCATGTTTCATGCCTGAAGAAGGTTATTGGACAGAAATTTGAAGCCCAGACAGAGTTACTAGAACTTGATGAGGAAGGAAGAATCATTTTGGAGCTAGAGAAGATTCTACAAACACGTACTAAGAGGCTGAGAACTAGAGACATTAAGGAATATCTGATCAAGTGGAAGAATCTGAGCATAGAAGATGCCACCTGGGAGGATGAAGGTTTTCTACAGCAACATCCAGGATTATTCAACGTTGAGGACAACATTGGTTTGAAGGGGAAGGGCATGCTATGCCCTTAACCTATTGCTTGTATTAGGATATGAGTAGCCGACTTGTGGCTTACCATATCATTTTATTATATCATTTATACTTTCTCATGCTTAATAGGTCAGCCTCGGTGATGGCCATAGCATATGAATAGTATATATAGGGGATTATAGGTAGTATTTCATTATCATTTGAGCATTTGAGTCTTATTATATGGTTTGGAGGTTGCCCCCTCGAAGTGAAGCTATTCTAATTGCATATTGAGATCATTATTCTGAAATATTGTGTTATTTGGTGTTCTATTATTGCTCTTAATCTAAATTATACAAGTAATTTCATTACATTTTCATACTAGTTAAGCATTTTTTAAGCTTTTATCTTAATGTTACATTCCTAGACTTAGAACCTTGGCTAGATGGATGGAAATGGTGTTAGATTTCCTTGTTTAGTCATGCAATTTTCTTTGTAAAGTTTAGGGTGTCATCATTTGGCACACCCGGTGGGACCATACCCCATTGCATTCCATTTTTAAGCTTTTTAACTTAGTTTCAAAGTTTTAGATTAGTTTCAAGTTTCCTAGATTAATTTCAAAGTTTTCTAGTTTACTTTCAAGCTTTCTAGTGTACTTTTAAGCTTTTTAGATTAGTTTCTCAAGCTTTTTAGATTAATTTCAAAGTTTTAGAGTAATTTTCAAAGTTTTAGATCAATTTCCATTTTTAAAAGTTGTTTCAACTAGATTAGTGGTAGAAGTTGTGTTTTCTTGATTTTGCAGGATATAAGGAGGTGAAGCCTTGTCAAAATTGCCAAGAAATCCCAAAGATTGGACCTTTTTCAAAAAAATTGCTTCAAAACTTAGATTTTTGACCATCTATAGGAAAAAGGCGCATGTGCATGATTGTGAGTGCATGTGCCTTGTAACATCCCCATTTTAAGACACTAGAACAAGGGAAATCATTATTATTATTATTTTTAAATGTTCCTTGTTTCAATTATGTAATTCACAACACACGATCAAGTTTTAATAATTGTTCTCTGTCCAATTAATGTAATTCGGATCACACAATTACTTTTAAAACCAATGTTCTCTGTTCACATAATTACAATATGGAACACACATTCAATGCCATTCAATCATATAACAGATACCATATGCTGCTGTAATGACTCGAAGAACTACCGATCTCCCATTTATGGCTCGGAGTTTCAACGATCTCTCATTTCATGACTCGGCTACTTGCCGATCCTTCATGTTAATTCCTGCATTGTATACTAAGTATACTTGGTTCCCTACCAATTTCAGTTATCGAAGTGTTCCATTTAAGAGGCCTATCTAAATATCTGTTACCGATATTCATCTGAAATCCTGCTTCTTAAACTAGGTGATTAGGACAACGCAACCAACAACTTGCGATACTTTGGCCAAAGATTTTCACATGCTTTGCATGATTATATTCCTAGACGTTATACACATCAATGGAATACGTCCTTCACCTCACTTCGTCTGTTATCTAGAATGGTCTTTTCTGACCTCTGTCAGTCCTCTCGTCCAAGGTTAAACTTTAACCCGAGATAGCAATATGAAGGAGTATAGGGAGACACTCGGGGTGACTAAAGGTACGCAAACATACCTTGTCGACCCTAGTCAACTGCGTGTGTCTGGTTACCTTTAATCTTCCTGAGTCACTCTGTATACAAGGTCATATTCCTAGCTTGGTCCAAGCTTATGTAAACTTTGATGATTCGATTCGGAAGGGCATTGTAACATGTCAGCTACAACATTGTGTTGTCATGAAGGCCCTACCTTCATGAAGACACTAGATTGCAGCTGGCATGTGCCAATGTCCTATGGAATCCTCCTATCAAGGGTTACACATCCAACTAAAAGTGTGATTAGATTCTTATCTTTAATATTTTAAGAATAGGTTTCAGCAACCGTGCTGATCCTCTAACCTCACTGTTTGTTACAGTTGCATAGCTAAAAAAAACTTAAATCGTCTTATAGCTTAATATATGTTTACTCCTCCTTACCGAAGGATTGCATATTTCCATCATGGTTCTTTAATTTAAGCTTGAGACTAACAATCCACTACAACTTAACGTAGTAAGATCAACTTACTAAACTTAACCAAGTTTTGTTTGCAACTGAATTTAAATCCAGAATTTCATCTTATTAGATGTCGTTTAAATGAGGCCTAATTCCAAATGAATGTATTCATTTATTCACTATAACCTTACTTCAATTAAGGTTTGTTACGAGGAGATATGATTCCAATATCCTCTTAATCAAACATCTCAGGATATCAACGAAATCAGAGTACAAGATTCAATTATCTCTTTTTATTTATATTTACTAGCTTATATACCAGTTCCGAATATCGTTCATTAAGAATTCATATTCACTTAACTCTTTTCAAATGTCAATTTAAAATCAGATTGACCTAAATATGAATTAATTGTACATTCCAACTTAAAAGTTGTATTCAAGTAAAGAATAGATATTATATCCTTTTAAAATCTATCAACCATCATTTGAATACATCCACATTCAACGAATAAAATTTATATCCCCAATCTCATTCAAATAGTTCCAAGGTGGTACAACCATTAAAATAACACACCTTTCCTTATACTCAATCCTTAAGATTAAAATTTATACAATTTACAAGCCCATACAACCAGACTTCGTTCATGCCAAACAGCATTAACAACTCATAAAGAAGAAGAATACAACTTTCTCTTTTTCCATTTCCTCGTAGAAGAATAATAAATTCTCAGATACGATCCATCCTTAGCTAATCAGAAGAAGCATCAGTAAACAACATGTCTTCATTTTTACTCATGGAAAACCATCTGCAAAATTTACTTGCACGGGTCAGTTCATCGAACTGAGCATATTAAGCACTTGTCATTAAAATGAGGTGCTCTTAATTAACTATCTCAATAAAAGAACTCTACTTTTATGAAACGTTAATAAATTGAGATGGACATCATCTACGAATTAAGTGCTTGATAAGGATGAACAACTTAACAACCCAATCCCCTAATAACCATCACAATCAGACAAAAAGATTTACTAACATTCTCCCAAATAATTACTACCAGAAGTAATTTCCTTTCAATAGTTCCAGATTAAAAACATCTGAAAGAGCTAATACACTTATGTATATAATGTTGTTCTAATGCAATTACTATCAATTCCATTCCCTTATAATAGTTGAAATTTCAAGAGATGAATTTTAATTAAGAATTCAAACAGAACTACTTCCCTTTCATACTACTCATTTAATTTCAAACAATCAAATGTAGAAGAGAAAAGTAGTCATTCACCATGAAAACACTGGTGTCATTTCTCAAAATTCAACAAACAACATAATACTTCTTTCAAATCAGAAAAGAAGGAAAACAACAATTAAATGCAGATGCTTACGCCTAAGGCAGTAAGAAATTCATTCAATATCAAATATAGAATTTCAACTGGATAAGAGAAGAAAATAATTATTACTTCCAATTACCCATCCAATATTCCCTTTCTTTTCATCACAACTGCACTGGATGAATTAAACAAGAAGTGATATCAATCAATGATAACAGCCAAAGTGAGAGAGCAAATAAAGTCAATAATCGAATGAACGGAAAAAGAATCATATTATCTCTTCTCAATGCCTGGCCGAATATCAACTAGTTAGCACAGACCTGTTCCCATAAGATGATTTCTTCTAACAAATCTATTTCAGTAAATAAAACTTACTAACTACCATTCCAGAGAGTTTGCCAGAATTCATTTGCATCTGGTCCGTAAGTATCAATATCAACGGCCCCTCTAAATAAAATCATTTCCTTTAATTTTTCACCCAACGGACATTCTCATCCAGATACAAACAAGTAAGAGTGTACAGCAGACAACAATCATGTTTTCATCGTAATAATAAAAGGATTCATTTTCCAAACACCAAAGTAAGAACCCAATTGATTCAGTTTTAATGCAAGCAGCAAGAAGTTTAGACTGCAATTTGCATATATATATATATATATATATATATCTACTAAAAACAATCATTCCCAGCTAGGTCTGAAACAAGCAAGAATGAGCAACCAGCTATATGGCCATAATATCACTGTATTAAATAAAGAACCCATCTTTCCAACCGCAAGAACAAGATTTTACTCTAGTACGGTTCTAATCGAACACCATAAAAAGGTTCAGATATACAATTCCTTTATTTATATATATACATTTCAATGGATTCAAAGAAAGATAACAATACACTCTACTCACTCATCAAATAACCAAGTTCAGTGTTTAAATAATTTATTTTCCCCAACAACCATTCATGGCCTTCAACCCACATGGAGATATTGAATCATTTTTAATCAGCAAGGGTAAGACAATGGAATGAATTCGTTGTCCCCGGTGAAATCGTATTCTATGCAATGTAAAGCAACTAGGATAATAACTCACACAAACAGTTTCATCAAGCATTATCATGATTTTTCCCAAATCATTTACATGCACAAAACTCAGAAAACATTATTCACATCACTGGTACATTCATCAACTCGAACCCATAATGGATAATAAAACCGAATACCCAACACTGTCAAAACAAAACTCATACAGCAAGGACAGATTCCATTTCATTTACTCTTTTTGCAAAGAAATACCCAAATCGTATTCATTTCCAATAGACATCTCAACCCAAAAATCACATTAATTGTATCAACATTTTCATTTTACAAAAACACCCAACATAAGAGCAGAGTTCTTTTAATGAAGATGCTTAACAAAGAGCAAAATGGTTTAAAGAGAAGAGCTCAACATGCCTGTAAAATTTCTTGTGGCTTGAAGAAAACCGCATCCATGCCCACAGGAGCTATTCTTCTCCACGGTGACAACAACAAGGCTTTCCCAACAATCTCCTAACTTCCACAGGCTCAAAATAGCCGTGGTTACTCCAAACAACAGCAACAATGACCAGAATGGTTGCAGGTTTGAAAGAACCATAAAAAAAATGCAGCAAAACTCAAAACCCGAATGAACACAATAACCACAAAATTTCCTCTATCCCCTTTCCAAGGCGAGCTGGTCACCAAGACCGAGATCAATAAATGCATTGAATGCATTGCTTTTTCCTTAATTTCCACGCCACCACCGACTCAGGTTTGGCGAGTTTCATTTTAAATTTTTGCATGTAATTTCCTTCTTAGCTACATTGCTAGTTGGATATCTCCAACTTTCCATGTTCCCACCAAACTTGGCGTTTAAACTACAAGGACATCATTTACTTGTCCTTTATTAAATTTCTAACCTTCCCTTCTTATCCGCTCATCAGCATGTGTCCATAGGTCCCCTCCTTAGGTTAGCAATAGTTTTAGGTTACATTGTCCATAGCTAGGTATTCACCTAGGTCGCAAGTCATTAGGATTTGCAACAATTTACATCCCATGTAATTTAAAATCCACGTAGGGTAGTAGTTAGGTTATAGGCTAAAACATAGTTATAGGTTTAAACGTAGCCGTAGTATTTTAATTAATGGGTTCTTCTAGTAAGTTTACTAACTTATGTTTATACCCAGCATAATACAGGACGTTTCGTCCTATGCTTGACATATACCTGGCTTGCTTGCATCAAGGTTCTTACTACCTCACGCTTTCCGAATTGCAATTTGTATGTAGTTTGGAAATCGAACCTTTTCCATTGGCATCAAGGTACCGAATATTTATACCTGTAACCAAGTTCTGTAACATTTATAACGACCTTCAGTCTGGTTTCAGACTTCATTCCATTTAGAAAGTAAATCGACAAAGTGATCATAAAGAAGACCGCAACATACCTTGGATCAATGGAATTGATTCAAGGTGTGTTGTCAACAACAATATGTGTTCATCGACACAAAAGCAGTTTGTTGTTTCACACTTTGCAAAACACAAGTTATAATGACCTCCATCTCAAGTAAACAAGCTATAGTAACAAGGGTCTAGATCAGTAACACATTCCTTTTAAGATTAAAAGATATATCTTAACATAATTATCCTCATTTCCACAGTTACAACATCATGAAAAGAGGTTATCATATTAGCTTCTAAAAATCAAGACATTACATGCCTCACTGGAAGTGCACGTGCATCATTGACTGTGTGAAAGATGATATAGGGGTGCTTGTGCATGACTGTGAGTGTTTGTGCATGACTATGAGTGCATGTGCACTAATACGGGCCCATGTGCATTAAGGTAAATTTTCTCAAAATTCCAAAACTTCAATTTTATGATTCCTATCAGTTTTTAAGGGTTTTTAGATGTTGTTTTTGTCAAATTATTGATTTTAGAGCAATATTCCTAAAAAAATTGTCCTAGGGTTTGATAAAATATTTTTGAGTAAATTGGGTTAGGGTTTTAGGAGTGATTGTGTTTTCATACTTTGATTGAGTTTGGAATAGAGTTGTGTATGCTTTTCTCTTGCACCTAGTGTGATCTTGAGAACCAAAAGCACCTCTAAACCATTTTTTTGCTTCTTGGGAGTAAGTAGGAACAATTATCATTCATTTTGTGCTTAAGAGAATAAACCTTCATTTTTTTGCATGTGCTTGATCTTTTAGTTTAAGAGCTTTTTCACTAATAAAGAAATCAAGGCTAAAATTTGTGTATGCTCTTCCCTTGCACCTAGTGTGATCTTGGGAATCAAAATCAATTTTAGTCTTTTCATTAAAAAACACTTGGATGAATTGGGAATAAACCTTATTTTTGCAAAGTTTGATGGTAGTTAGTTTATTTACAAGCATTTTTCATTGTTATTTTCTTATGATATTGTGAATCTATTTTGAAACTACTAACCATTTTGTGAAGGACCTAATGCTAGTCAAAGAAAGGAGGACTTAAACAAATTTTCTAACTACACGTGATTGTAGGTTGCCAAAAGGAGTGCAACAAAACCACATTAAATATACAAGATAAAAACACACCACAATCATCACATTATATTTATAGGTTTTGATTAAGAGCTACGGCTCATCCGCTCAACTAGGACATAACCCCTTTGGCATAAGCCTTAAGCTACAACAATGGGGGTGGTCCTATGAACCCTAAAGTAGTTCACGCAAGAGGGAACCTTGTGAACGAAACAGGAAAGTGCTCCACACTACCGACTTGACTAGTATACCTTGGTGAGATTAGAGTCAAAGATATATGTATCACGACCCCAAGTGAAAGTATAACTAAACACACTTTGGTGTTCATTATACTAAAGGGGGTAAAGTAAAGTGAGATACTCCTTGGGAAACCTTGGTAAATCAAGCTCGCTCTAGATATCTTGTGACACCTAGAGAGAGAACCACCTAGGAAGTTTGCCGGCTTGGAGCCATTGTTTTTGTCTTAGTTGGTATACTTGAGAGCTCTCACAAAGTGACAACTTTGTTAGATTCAAACTCTTGTTTTTCAAACAAGGGAAAGAATCTCTTAAAGTTGAAACTGTGTGACTTTCATCATGAAATCTACTTAGTGTCATTTTGTCCTAGTTTTTCACTTGTCCTAAGACAAGGTGAAACTTTGCCAAAATAACACCAAGTTTATTTCAACACCACTTGGTCTACACCCTTGTTTTCTTGTTGCCCATTTTTGGACAAAAGGAAACAACATATACTGAATACCGCTAGATATCGCGTGTCCACAAATTTTGTATTCTACTTGCATGACTAGGTTACAATGTTGGAGCACAAGTGTTGAAAGTGTGCATGGTATGTACTCATGATCTAGTAGGCCCCCTTGTCTCAAAACCCATATTTGAGACTTATTATCATTGTAGTTAGGTGATTTCATCATTGTATTCTTTTGAGTTGTTACATTGCCCACATTGTAGCCATACAATTGAGATATTTACGTCTTGTTTCCATTGTGAAATTAGGCCTAAATCTCTATATTGTAGAGTTACATTGTTCGCACGCATAGAAATTTCTTGTTATACTTAGACGTAGTTTTTACATCCTAACTTTGTCTTGAGTTTTGTGAGTGTCGAGGATACATTGTTAGTGATGTAGCCTAGAATTTATTGTGAATAACCTGGCACATTGAAACACCAACCACTGAGCTGGTGAGCACTCACCCGAAGTGCGCAAAGGCACAAGGTCCCTCTTTAGAGTTACTTGTACAGAATGTTAGCATGATGGTACATATATGCATTAAGATTTATTATCAATAGTAAACAACACACAAAGTGCATAAACCATATGTAGTTCTTAGAATATATATAAGATGAACTAAACAATGATTATAACAAGATTTACCATGCAAGAACCATATTTAGTCATGTTCAACACCATTATCCAACCAATATGATCCATTGTATTAAATACTCTAAAACATAGAAGCTTCTTACATTACATAAGTATCTCCATGAGTCATGCACGTGACAAAACTAGCAGCATAACTCTACAATTTGAAACACAAACACACCTAAACCGTGTAAATCAATACATATATATAGGGGTGGAAAATTACCCTTCACCACCCATGCACTTCTAAAAATAGGTCACATGTTAATAATAGCCATGTGACTTTACAAAAGGATGTACAACATGTAAGTGCTCTTAAGAATAGACTTCCTATAGTTAACTCTGAGTAGAAATCATATTATTAGATTAAACTATGCATGACACTCAAGCTGTTGCTTGTTCCCAAAATACCATTGTGTGGACCGTAAGTCTCGCATGTATTTGTGTGCTCCACACACTATCTCCCAAAATAGCCCTTATCCACAAAACGGCTAAGTCTCGAATTCAAAGTGTTCGACATGTGCTTATTCTCGCTATTCTTTCGCGCCCTCAAATGCACCTTCCTTCAGTGCACGCATCCTTTATGTGCCTTCACCTTAGAGCAATATGTTATCTACTCAACATTACCCCACACTAAAGTACATTTACCGCCCGACATTGGGAATTCCTTCCTATGTTTCCAACAATAAAGAATAAGGAATAAAAGAATGAATGAAGCACTATATAAAATAATGAAGTTTACTCTGCAGTACCCTCTTCCTCAGGAAGGACTAACTCTGGATATTCATTTTTAGTTCGGGTCCAAGGTCTGTTAGTCACTTAGCATGCTCCATGTCTTTTCCGGAATGTCTTTTACTATGGCGCCAATTTCATCCCGAGTGATCTTTTCCTCTTCATTCTGCAACATTTGGACAACATGTGCCATACTTGAGACCATTCCCTCCATGGAGTCCATTTTTTTGCACTATAAGTTTCCCAAGTTCATTGATCCTATCTTTGTGTGGATCTTGGGCTATTATAAGGGCCTTGTGCTTTTGTTTTACCAGGGATAACCTCTTTGTGCACCCAAGTGTTTCATCCTTCATTGCCTTCAGCACTTCATTATCCTCTACTATAGTTCTGATTCTTATTATGGCGTCTGATGTTGCACACATGTTCAAAGATTGATCCACTTTCTTCAGCTCATCTTTCAATGTTTGGAGTAAGGCCTCAAAACTTGAAATTTTCCTAACAATGGTAGCCCTTACTCTTATTATTTCTTCTGCAGGATCTTTTGGTGCAGCCATAACAATGGGCTCTTTATTCAAAACCAGATCCATCAGAGTGCGCAAATAATGCATTGCAGAGGGAAACTTCTGAGGAAATTTAGACTCCAAATGATGCCTTACCTTAAGGATATGATCACCAAGTTCCTCAACCATGCTAACAAAGGCCTCATTCTTTGCCTCTTCTTGTTCCTTCTTTGTTTTCAAGCACTTTATTTATGCAGTCTTATCCATTTTATCTTCAAGTAGTGCTTGAATGGTGGCTGCCTTATCAATTTTCCTTCGTGTCACTTCGACATATACCTTGACCAAGGCATTACTTACTTGCTCATTGGATATTACAGGAGGCTTGACAGTCATGAGCCTAATAAGTGGTTACTTCTTTGCCCGACGCGAGACACATGAATCCTCGCACACATCAAAATCTGTTCATCCATGTGTGTCTGCATGGACTAGGATAACTACTTTCTAGTCTATGCATTGGCATTTTCTGGGTACATTAACTCCCATCCATATAAATCCTTTGGCCATACCGTGCTCAAACACAGGTGCAAATGATCTAGTTGGAGTCCTCTATGTATCCCATAGCCGCAGTCACATAGTCCTCACCGCCTTTCTTGTATTTGTCTTCTTGCCCTTGGGAACTCGATCACTAGAATCAGAATGGGTCTAAGGTTTTATTTAGTGGAAAATATTCGTAATATGGCGAATATTCCATTTTTGACAAATTTGAAAAGATGAATTTTCTAGCGCGGGTCAGTGACCTATTCACCTAAAAATTACGGTTTAATTTTTTTAGGGGTTGACTTCGCCTACCCTTAAAAATATCCTCTATATAATCCTAGATTATTCGCCAGGTAGAACACTACTAGCTTACTCATACCACCTAGGGGCATATATATTATCAAGTACAATAAACTTGTAAAGCAACAGAGGCCAATACAAAAGTGTAGTTTTATAGATATTTATCAGATTTACAATTGGGTGATAAGTATTGTTCTCAGACACATGACAAGAAAGTTCCACCGACGGGTGACAAGGAGAGTTTATTGATGCACAACAAGGAGAGTTTATTGACGCGTGACAAGGATGTTTGTCAATGCATGACAAGTAGAGTTTATTGAAGCATGACAGGAGGGTGAATGTTGTAGATGCACAACATAATCATACAACACTCTCATTGATGCGCAACAACAAGGTTGTCATCGTGTGGAAGAAAGTTTGTTGTCACATGACAATAACCTTGTTGACGCTTTCGACATGAGGTTTTCTATCGTGCGACAATAAGTTTGTTGTCGCATGACAACAAATATCCTGTTAGCATCTACAATCCTTCTATCACATGAATTGAAAATGAGAGCTTCTTTCAGTGAAAAATTTGCACACAAACCCCAAAAAATCACCTTTCCAAATAAAACCGGTTCCGAGGATATTCACGAAGGATTATCTACCTCCAATTTCCAAGAGGTCTCATAAAGTGAACCCCGAGTGGGTCCTTCACGTTCTGTGTGGAGTGAGGCACGCTAGATGGCTCACCCATCTCCTCTTCTATATCCTTGAGCCCCTCTTCATCATCTTTCATTTCCTCATCACGAGGCTCCTCTGTATTTTCAGGTTGCAACGGGGCTCCTGACGCACTTTCACTAGACTCATCCGCTTAATCCTCTTCGAGCTTTAACTTTATCCTCCTCTTCTTCTCATGTACTTCTTTTTTAGGGAGATCTCGAGGTGATCTATGTGGAGATTGTGATGGCCCCATGCTCTAAGTCCTTTTCCTTCTGAACACCCTTTTAAATTTGTGTTCCTCATTTATTGGGTTTGCATCTAAGGTTGGTGCATCTGTTTCTAAGTCTTCCTCCTCTTGTTGTTTTCGGGGAGGAGTAATCTCATGCTCACTTTCCTTAGTGTCTGAGGGCTGCCTCTGTCCCCTACACACTAAACCACCGATGTCCTCCTATTCATCATCTTCTTCTTCTAATGGTGAAGTGGGCTTTTCAATGACAGGCTCCTAACTATATATTTCCCCTTTGGAGGGCCTGGTAGCATAAATTCATTTTTAACATACTTACCATTTTCCATCCTAGGCTTAAGTTGGATATAAATTAGCGCAGCCCCACTATGGCCAATGGACAAACTGATAAGCCTCGTGGTTATATCATCTGATATGAACCTCTCAATATAAGTAGACCTACCTAGGTATGTGTAAGTCTTTCTCAAGGTATGGTAGTCACATTCTACCTTGTCTGCATTGTAGATTAACCTTCGTGCATTGGCAAACCTGTGAACTGCCACCTAGAAGAATCATGTTGTAAAGGTGTAAGGGAGTTTACACCAGGGACTCCATGTCCCATCCTTCATTGTAAAGTGCACAATGCAAAAGTGTTGGTACACAAAAATTGTATTGACTTCCCAACTACTGATGGCAGCTCCTTAGGAATTCTCCATTCATCTTCGAAGGTGGCGTGAAGTCTGTCATACCACATCTCTGCCCTTTGTTTGAATGGGCCACTCATAGATCCCTCACATAAATACTTCTCAAACCTCTATGCTAGAGACTTATTCTTTGCAAGATACTCTCAAATCTTGTTTTTGGCGATCGAGCACTCCAATTTCAACAAAAACAAGAGATAGCAAAATGGCGCCAAAGCTTATCTTCTCACCTACGCGCTTCTTCAATGATGGTATCTGATATGTATCTTGCCAAATTGTAAATTTATCCCTATGAGATCTTCTTGGCAATGTGTAGCCACATGGTGTTCACTTGTGACCACCTCTCTTGATCATTCAACTTTGTGAGTAAGTGCGTGACTACCTACATAACATGGTACTTCCTTAGCTTGTAAATATCCATTCCGTGCGCACCCTTTGAGTAACCTAGCTCCTTATGGGTGGCCAAAATAGTTACTTTCTCATTTAATTCATTAGTAATCTCTGTCCCACGTTCCTTAAAACACATCGGTGTTGCAATTAAGGGTGTGGTGATCCTCATTCGTCACCCAACAAAATAAAAGAAGTCCTCATGGACTTTGCTCATAAGCCATTGATATAGTTTCTCAAGTTTTCCAAAGTAAGGGAGTTCATATAGTTGCAAGACCCCTACCTTCTTCAACAATTTATCTCCAACATCATCATAGATAGGCATGTCATCGACTGTGCGCTTGTTTGTCTTTCTTGCTTAACAACATGTTTAATTCTTCCTTGTTGTCAGTTGTGCGATGATTATAGTCACTTACCTTGCTCCTACAAACATGAGAATCCTAGTAATGTCCCATGTTACGTCCTCTGGTCTTTGCATTTCTGAAAACTTACTTTCGGGGCATCCTTGATCTCTACATTGGTTTCTACCTTCTTCTTCCCCTTTGTTCCTACTCCAGGTGCTATCCTTGGTGCCATGGTGGTGTCCCCAGATTTCACCTTTAAATCTAGGACTACCCATTTGAAAAAAATCGTTCTTTTCGTGTTTTTATTGCCAGAAGATGTTTGTATTATGTTAGGATATTCCCAGTGTATCATACGAGCCAATTTCGACAAATACCCAGATGCCCAAACTCGTTTTATCCCTCCGCCAAGTTGTTTATGGGAAATTTTTATTTAATTATTTATTAAATAAATAATGCCCTGTTTGAAGTAAATTGTGCTCCGGTTGAGTCCTGTTGAAGTTTTGCATGCCAGTATTCACTCATCTCATTAGGGTTTTCACCAGGAATGAATTCAGGGCATTATTCTGCTTTTTGGCAACATTTTTTACTTTTATTTATTTCTTTTGCGTTTTTCTCTGGTTTTCTCCGTTTGTTTCTCTGTGAAATTCCCTAGGTCAATTCTTTCACCAATATAGTCTATTTAATTGCCCGAAGCATCTGGAGATCATCTACCGACACAACACCAGAAGGAATCAGCCTCAAAATGCAAATTGCTAACCAAAAATGATGAAGTCATGCACAAAAAGCCTCTCCCAGGCAAGTCGCATTTTCTGGAATTAATGAGTGTAAGCTGCAATGGGATTTTTGGTAGTTGCAGGCAGGTGGGAATTTATTACCTGCCTTGCAGGGTGAAAATTCCCATGAAGTCAAAGTCACTTAAGCTGCAATGGGAAAATTAGAGGTGACAAGTAGGCGGGAATTTCTTACCTACCTTGCAGGGTAAAAATTCCCATTATAAAAAAAAAAAGAAAAATCACTTAAAGCACCGATGAGAATTTTTTTGCCACTTTAGCAGAGCTAACTTTTCCCATCAGAAGGTTTTATTCACCCAAACAAGTCACACTTTTTCAAAGGGGGCTAATTTTAATGCAAGTCGCACTTTTTGGAAAGTCACTTAAGCTGCAGTGGGAAAATTAGAAGCAGCAGGTAGGTGGGAATTTATTACCTGCCTTGCAGGGTAAAAATTCCCATGATGAAAGTCAAATCACTTAAGTGGAAGAAGGGATTTTTAGAGCTGCGGTGCAGGGTGAAAATTCCCATCAGAAGTTGACTTCTTAAATTTAGAATTCACCCATGCCAAAAAGTATGACCCATTTGGTGATTAAACAATGATATTAATGATATTTATTAATAACTTTTCTGCCTAATTTTGGCACCGTGGATGAATAGAAAGTCAATGCATGAAGGCTAGTTAAAGAGAACTCAAGGTATCATGCTAAAAATAAATAAATAAAATTTATTTAATGACAACCAACAACATGCAAAAATAGGTGCCCAATTTGAGTGAATAAACATCATTGTTTATTAATTAATTGCCAGGAATAGGAGGGGCAATTATTAAAAATAGAATGTTGAGAGTTATATAAGCATGGGCTGCCATAATAAAGATGTAATTAATTCTTTTAGCAGAGGATTGCAGCCCAGACAGTTTTGGTGCCAAAGGAAGGAGGATTTTGCATTAAAGTTTATTTTCCACTACCGAGAAGCTTCCAATTTTGGTGCCTAGGGTTGGAATAGACTGATTTTGGTCATTCTGAGCATCTGCATGTTGGTATAAGTGCTATGGTGAATTAAATAATATTTTATCTTTCTTTGCATGCAAGCAAAATCTCAAATTTTAGGGCATCGGGCTTCATATGCAGATTTTGGGTGATAGACATCAAGTATTCATGCTCTGGACTTCATCTCTGTCTTAAATAATTGCAGGTATTCATTACAAGTGTTCATACATGTGAAAGGAAGTTCAAATCAATGTTAGGTACATTGAATATATCTTTTGAATCTGAATAAATTGATAGATATGCACGAATTGATCTCGTTCTAAATAATTTCGGTAGGAGTAAAATAAAAAGAACGCAGACAAAGATTGCTCCAGCCATGATGAAGTGTGGTGATAGAGAGGGATCAACAGAATCATGCATAGATTCAAGATTTTCTGAAGTCAATGATACAAACATAAGCCCTGAACCTATAACCGATTTAATTGACAGAGATCCAGGATCTCATAATTGCAAAGGCTTCCTAAAAAAGTCATCCTCTTGTTTTTGACACAGCCCGTGTAGAAGTCATTACATGGAGAATGCCTTCCAAGATCTTATGCATGTGCTCCCAATCTTCTAGTTGAAGCCTTCATCGAATTTACTTTGCATGTACTGAAGAAGAATTGCAAAAGCTTCAAAGATAAGAGGGAAGACAAGGCAAAGACAATACCCGCAAGCGAATCACAGTCACTTGCTTCCAGATCCAGCTTGGTGAGAATCAAAGACAAAAGAGTCAACCGCATGCAGAATATGGAAAAAGAACAAGACTGGAAGTGTTGCAGCTTTCTTCTAATTTATTTTCCTCTTTCTTCTTCTTTTCTCCGACAAAGTAATTGAGCGATCAATTAAATTATAAAACTTAAGTGATTGGTTTAAAAGTCATTACTTGAAGAGGTCATTTACTTGGAGATAGGTGGCAGACATGCAAAATAGAAGGTTCTATTTTCAGTTATAAATCATGCATGTCATGCAAAGAGGAATTCCAGGAGGGAGATTTCCAGTTGTTTCTTTTACAACTTCCACATGTGCCAGTTCAGTTATAGTTTCCTATTTGTAACTTCCTCTCCATACACTATAAATAGAGGAAGAACCTATGGGTTAAAGATCGAGAATTTGTAAGCAGCATTCTTGTGTTCCAGACTTTGTGCTGAAACCCCTGATAGCTATTTGAAGTAGAGGAACATAAAGGATCATATTTCCGAGAATTGTGTGTCAACGATGCATTTTGTTTCTAACTTTATGTCTTAGATTTATTCATAAAATTTGTGTTATTCTAGATCTAGATTTGAAAGTTCCCTTTACTTATAATTTTGTATGTTAATATCTATCTGTTCTATCTATGTGCATGCAATCAAATTTGTAATCTATTGATTGGGTTGCACATATTCCCTCATTCTTTCTTGTTTTCTAGCTATTTTCTTCTTCATCAGATATTTCCTTTCTTTAACAGCTGGCTTACTTGCTGCAAAACTATACAACTATGGTTCATGAGGTGCATGGTTAAAGAAATACCCACAAATAGATACTAGCATATTTAATTGACATATCTTACATGGGAGCCTCATCGATGGTAAATGAGGGAGATTTATCTCATGACTGCCTAGGTTTTTCGGTTATGCGGAAAATCTATCCAACACATGGTAAGACAAGGTTGTGCCTTTTTACTTTTGTCAAGCAAACTCATGTGCCCTAGCTCGAAATTTTGTGCCCTAGCTTCTTCTCAAACCTTGGTGCTCTATTTCTCCTCTCTGCACGCCTCTGCTTTGCTCAAACCCTTCTCCAATGGGGATGCAAGCCAATTTCGTTCACAAATCTACTCTCCTCGTCTAGTTTCACAACTCTCTGCACCTCAACGCGTCTTGCTCGACTCTGTCACAATTAGCTCACTAAAATACTTGTGATTGTAAAGTTAAAAGTGAACCCGCCTCATGTCTTTATATAGATTTGGAAAACATTATCACATTTGTTGCTCCTCCACCTACCACTGGTCCTCTCATTAATTGACCATTTACCAAATTTCCACCAAATTTCCACGCGATACACCTGCGCACCACAACTATAACCTTCTAACGTGCCTTCTACCTTTTGGCTACAGCACCTCCCTTAACGCGCTTCCATGCATCAAACTAACTCGCCACTTTTCCTTTCTCTAAGTAGTTTTTATGGCCATAGCTTACCTCGCGTTACACTATGCATTCATTTTTTTCAACTATGGTCTTCTTTAGGAGCAATTTTCTTTCTAGTAGCACCTTTCCATACTATCTACACTTTCTAATAAGAGAAATCACCTGCACAATTATTTCCTTATGCATACCCATGTTTGAATGACAACCACCCCACACTAAGGGTATGTGCAGTCTCTCGCACATAAAAACACTTTAGATTGTTATCGCTTCCGTAGCTTATTACACAAAACATTGAACTAAATTGACAAAGCATAGTGACAAAGAAGGAAACACATTAAGGAAAAATACAATAAGGGAAATATAATCTAAATGGCAATACTACCTTATTACAAACACCAAGAAGGCTTATTTATAGTAGGGATTCAACCTACTCCCGTTGAAGTAACCGAGTAACCGTGTTCCATCAAGTGCCTCTAGCTAGCAAGTGCCTGAGTCAAGTATATGAGTGATAACATACGGTCCCAACCAATGCACCTTAAGCTTTCTAGGAGGCGCAGAAACTTCAAATCATAAAGAAGTACCATCTTCCCAACCTCGAGCTTCTTGTCCTTGATGTGCCTATTGTGTCATGCCTTTTGCCTAGATTTTTCTTGCTTCTGACTCCATCGTGTTATGGCGTGCCTCTCATCCAGTTGTATCAACTTGTCAATTCTCTCTTCTAATGCTTGCTCATTAACTAGACCTCCCGCGCATGCAATACGCAAAGAAGGTAACATGAATTCCATGGGAAGAACTGCTTCTACGCCATACACCAACTGAAAGGGTGTTACCTTATTCAACCTTTTGTAAGTTGTTCTATATGCCCAAAGCACAACAAAAATTTTATCATCCCAATCTTTCCTTCCAACATCACAATTTTTATCAAAGTTTGGCTCGATATCTTGTTGAAATCCTCAACAATCCCATTTACCTGAGGGTGATAAGGCGTCATCTTATGGCGTGCATCCATAAATTCATCTAATTATATCCTGATGGTCTCATTAAGGAAATGAGTGCCCCTATCACTTGTCAAACTTAAAGGACATCCATACATGGTAAGAATATTTTCCCACAAGAACCTTGTTGTTGTCATTGCCATATGGTACAATTCTTTGTAGGTGTTGCTTCCACCCACCTTGAAGATAATCAGCACAAGTGATGATATAGTGTGATCCAATTTTATGCGCAATCGGGAAATAGGACCCAAAAAGTCAATTGCCCATTTCTCAAAAGGCTCTGCACTAGTAATAGGCCTCAAAGGCATTTCATCTCTTTGCCCAGGTTTTCCAAGGCATTGACAGTGATCACACACCTTACAATACTCCTTACAATCCTTATACAAGGTTTCCCACCATAAACTAACTAGTAAAATCTTGCGTGCGATGGCGTCACCTGCATAGTGTCCACCTGCAATACCGCCATGAGCCTCCTCCATGATTGTCATGCGCTCATGCTCCAGTACACACCGACGTAATACTTCATCTCAACCTAGTTTATATAAGTCACCACTGATCAACATGAAAGGTGTGACATAAATTGCAAGTTGTTTCTTTTCCAAAGCCTTCATTCCTTCTAGCGCCATACATGTGCGTAAAAACAACAATATCCTCTAACTCTGAGGGTGCATGGTTCAACCTATATAACTATGCATCCGACATTATATCTTCAATACTTTTCCATCCTCTCTTGATTGAATCCTTGATAAGTGGTTTGGGCCAAAATTGCTTTTACCTGGCTTTACCACAACTGTAAAGTCAAACTCCTAGAATAAGAGAACCCATCGGCATATGTGCCCCTGTAAAATGGGCTTATTTACGAAGCATTTCAATGTCATGTGACTTGTATAGAACACAAAAGGTGTTCTTGCAAGTCTTGCTCGAACTTATGTTGTGCATAGATCATTGACAAAGCCTCGCACTCCATAGTTGTATAATTCTATTCTCAGCAGAGTCAACTTTCTGCTAGCAAAGCAGATAGGATGATCTACAATACCTTCTCCAAGCTGAGCTAGAATTGCGCCAATGGTCATGCCAGAGGCATCCACATGTACATGAAAGGGTAGATTCCATGAAGGAAAACGTAAAATAGGCATCGTAGTAAGCCTCTCCTTCAACGCTTCGAATGCGCATTGTTGTGGTTCTCCCCAATATAACTTCCCTTTACCTTTTAATAAATCCTCTAAGGGCATGGAAATCTTAGCATATCCTTTGATAAATTTTCTGTAATACCTTATGTGGCCCAAGAATCCATGCACCTCACTCTAACTGGTGGGTTCCTCCAAGCCTAAAATGACTGCAATCTTAGTGGATCTACTAACAAACCCTCCTTGCAGATGATATGCCCTAACAGAGTTCCAAAAGGTGTAGCAAATACACACTTCTTGATATTTAAAGAGATGTTTAACTGTCTACACCTCTCAAACATTAACCGTAAATTGTCACAATGATCCTTGATAAGCCCATACATGGTCCAATCATCCAAGTAAACTTGCAAGAATTTGTGAATAAAATCCTAGAATGCTTGAACCATAATGTGTGAAAATATTGTAGGCGCATTATTCAATCCAAAGGGCATCATTGTGTATGTAAAACTTCCCCATTCAGTGGTGAAAAGTTGTCTTCTCTTGATCCTCCTTAGCAATTCTTACTTGATGATACCCAGAGAATCCATCTGTAAAAGAGTAAATTTTGCACCTTGCAACGCCTTCCAATATTTCCTCAGTGAATGGTGTAGGGAAAGGATCAATCACACATGTAACATTTAGCTCCTTATAGTCCACACAAATCTTGATTCTTCCATCTTTCTTTATGTTGATTCCTCTATGGGCTCAATAATGCTAGAGTCCAACATCTTGTCAATTTCTTCTTTAACTTTTACGCACATGTTAGGGTTCATCCTGTAAGGTCTCTTCCTAACGGGTGCACACCTTCCTTTAACTTAATTTTCATCTCACCCAAAGATTCATGAACTCCTTTCAATTCATGGTAGCCCCTAGAAACAAGTCGTGGAAATCACGTAGCAACTCAATTATCTTAGCCACTTCAGATTTAGACTAGTAATCTCCAATTATGGCCTCCTTAGGTTTAGCATCTATGCCAATGCTCACTTTCTTCATCTTAATAGGTTCATGGTAAGCGCGTACCTTCTCATTTGCATTGTCTAAGACCTCACACGTACCCTTTGAATGATCTATGTCCAACTTTTCCACTTCTTCATCATCCACCATATAGACCATCTTTCCTTTCTCCTTCTCTAGGCAAGTGCGCTCAAGTAGTTCTGCATCTGTCTCATCTACTTTGTCAAAACACGCTTCTAGATCTGACTCACCAAATAAATCCTAAATGAGTTCTTCAGCCTTTACACTATCTCCCATAGTCAATCAATTCATCACTTGTAATGCCTCTTTCATCGGAGGTTTAGTGCAGAAGTAGTCAATAGTTTGGATCATTCATGCAAATCAAGTCTTGCTAATTTCCGAGGCTCTTTAGGCAACTCCGCATAAACATACTAAGTGTGCGTGTAACCTTGGAAGGTGAAATAAAGTTTTTACACCCACAATGAAGGTGGTAAATCTTCCTACCCCTCTATCCAGAGTCTCTCACACTTTGTTGAACATGGTGTTGAATAGGATTATTACCATGATATTCACATATTTGAGTAGGTGCATTACTCCTAAGAAATCAAGGCTAATAGAGCAATTCTCACTTCTCTTCATTCTATCATATTATCCCTATGAACCACCCACCAACGCGTTGATGTCCCATGTAGGGTATATACTAATATATTCTTTTCGCCCACCTCATCCTTCCACTATACTTCCATGGCTCGCAAGAATACCTCAAGGTTTCCTTCGCTAGCGTACCGGGGTATCGTGTTTTTTCCTAACCGCCTAAAACAGTGTGGCTTGCTTATGCACGCAACAATGCTTCTTACCAAGTGCCCAACCATTCGTAAGTGCCATATGCCCAATTTTCATAGGAAATACTTGTAGTATCACTGATTGATTGTGCATCATCCCACTGGAGAATTCCTTCTCATTGTCACCTCAAAATTCCCCTCATTTTTTCAAGTCAAGTTTTAAAAATTTGAGTTGGTACCTTTGAGAGATGTTTGAGCAGAGTGAGAAGGTTAGAGAGATAGAAAAATTCGTTCTTGCTTTGAAGAAGATTTGTCATTTGCAATCTCACTTGTTAATTTAAAATATTGCAGTTTGCATGGTTTGACAAACTTTCTGTCTTCTTGTCTGGATGCTTGAAAATTGTTTCCTCCATTCGAATGAAATTATCAAATCCTTTTTCTATGGCCGTGGATTGCATCGAGCATGGTATTGTTTACAGTTCTTCTTTCCACGAGGAGCAATTTGTTTTTCGGCGTGAAGGGTGGAGTTTTTTCCCCTCCTCTGTATTTTTTTCTGCAGCCGTGAATGACAGGCGTATCTTCCTTATCAATTTATTTTCCAATGTCTACGAATACGTGGACATCTATGACTGGATGCGGTGTGGTGGGTTTATTTGGTGAACTTGTCACTTTTGTTATCTTTTGTAAAAGTATCAAATTGGCTTAGTGGCCTCAAAGGATCATGATTGGTTGAATCGAGCTATGGCGAGTAGCGCCCTTTTCACGTTTTGATGCATTATGGAAAAAAGGGCGTAAAAGTATAAAAGAATGCCTAAGGCCCACAAAAGGACACGTGGCCGTTTTTAAGTTTGAAGCGGGAAGGCGGGTCGTTGGAGCCTTTTGGGAATTTTGGATTTATTGCCAAAAGGAGTAAAGTTACAAAATGAGCCACAACCACGCCGAAGCGTAATGAACATATGTTGAAAAGTCAAAGCAAAAGAGGTGGGTCATCAGAGCACTTTTGGAAATTTGGTTTTATTTCCAAAAGTTATTAAAGTTGTAAAATGAGTTGTGACCTCGCTCATGCCAAGGGATAAAGTCAAATGTTGAGCCCGCATCGAAAGTCAAAGCAAAGAGGTTGGTTATCGGGACACTTTAGAATTTTTGGCTTTGTTTCCATAAAAGGCGTAAAGTGATAAAGTGAACTGCGACCCCGCTCATGCCAAGGGATAAAGTCAAATGTTGAGCCCGCATCGAAAGTCAAAATGGAGAAAGGCAGTGTTCAATCGAGGTCGGGTCAGGAAGAACGTCTCTGCCAACGGGAGGGACTTAGGCAGAATACAAAGGAAATGAAGTGCGCCCGAGGATCACACCACGTGTTAGTTCGACGTAATTTCAATTTTGGGCCCACGGATCCATTTTGTGAAAATTACATTTTAGCCATTTTTGTGCGGATTCTATTCAAATGAGCATAACTTTCACTCCAGTGCTCAAAATTTGACAAATTTTATACTATTGGAAATATCTTTGTCTCCTCTATGCCATTGAAGCATAAAATATTATTTTTAGTAGGATTTGATGGTTAGAAATCTATAAAATGGATTTCATGCCATTAATACATGATCAAACTGCTTCAACTAGATCAAATTTGATCCGATCTTCCATCCTTCCTTCTTCAACATGCCAAAGACATGCAGAACTAGATTTGATAGATTGTAGGTGGATTTGTAGGGGCATTGATGGTTGGTGGTTGAGCTTCCAAATCATATTTTCTTCCTTCTCTTCTTCTCCTCTTTTTGCTTCATCTATAAATGTAAGATCTTGGCTCATTGCAAATGTTGGACTTTGATACTTTTGAAGTGTAATTATAATCGAAAGTAAATCAATACAAAAGGATTTTCCCCTTTTCTCTATCTTCCTCCATTGTCCCTTCTTTCTTACTTGAAATTCGTGGATCATTTATCTTCTATGATAAGAAACTTTGTGTTCTTATTGATATGATTTTTAGAAATTTGTGTCTATGGAATGATATCTTATGCTGTGAATGTGAATGATTATGTTCTGTATCACTCTTGCTCAATACGTATAGGGTTATACTCTGCTATCTATATTTCCTGAAAGTAATCTTATTATATTCGCTTTTACTTTCTTCGGATTCTTCCATTTGTTTGTATTGATAATCTATTTTGGTATAAAAGCATTTCAAGATGTCGAGGTCCAAATTTAAGATGAAAGTTGTACATTTGTATATAAGCTTTGTTGCTTGATTTTAATAAGGGAACCTCTCCCATAAAGAGGAGGGACTTGTTGTCCCCCTCGACTATGGTTTTGTTAAAAGTACCATTTTAAAACCCAACACTTCCTTAGATGGCTCAAGAGCTTCCAGATCTCGAATGGTGCGTACATAAATTTTGTTTAGGTCTTCTTCACTTAAGGGCTCAACATAAGGTGTAGATTTCCCATATGTCAAAGGGATAATAAATCATTCTTCCTTGTTCTCAAAACTAATATATCCCTTATTGAACCGTAGATCAACATTATTTATATAGCACCAAGGGCACCCAAGTAGACCTAGGAAGTTATCCGCTTCGCAAAGCACTAAGACCTCAAAGTCCCCAGTGAACTTGGCCCCCTGTATAGTAATAGATGCATCCTTTAACACCCCAATTGGCGTGGACTTAGTCTGATTTGCCATATACAACACATTGGAAGATGGCTGAAATGGAGGTCCGCCCATATGAATCCCTACATCTAAGGTAAGCACATTCACTTCTGCACCCGTGTCAGGTCAAAATATTGCTTAAAAGCCATCCATCCACAAAAACATTCGAGTGATCTCCTTGTCATAATCCAAGCTATGGGGAGGGAGATTAACATGCAAAATTTGTGGTTTATTCTCAATACTAACGCGTAGAGTGTTTCCTTTCAACTAACTCTATAGTAATGGAATAATGTTCTCCCGATGTAACATATTACATACTTCCTTCAGATCATCAACATCTGACTGGAAAGTCTCACTACCTTCTTCTTCTCCAAATTCTCATTGACATTTTTTTAAACATTGTATTTCACCCTACAGATTTCTAAGCACCTCCATGGTTTCCTAATAAACCTCCTTTTGATGTGTAGGGTCTGGATATTTTTCATGTAGAACCTCCTCTTTAGTGATGGTAGGCTTTTGTTGTAATGTTTCTATGATGCACGCAGCCTTAACACATGTAGTAATCTTCATAGGTACTACCTCAGGATCCAGTGCTAACTTCAACATCCATTGGTTTTCCACGACGCACTGTATTCTAACCATCCTTGCGCCCTTGTTCTCTTATTTGTGCTTCTTGCTCAGATGTTCATATAAGTTCGGGAACTCTTCATAGTTATGATTCTTTCCACAAAAAGAACAAGTAATTCTGAGGACACTCATGCTTGTAATGGTCAGGTGATCCACACATATAACATGTTCTATGAGGGAACTCGCCTTGTCCACCATTGCGGCCTTGACCTCTGAATCTACCATGGTATCCTCAACCTCTACCACGGCCTCCCTCAAAGCACCCTTCATTTTGATCATAGTACCCTTGAGTGTGATCATGATCATGTTGCTCACCTTTATCCTTAGAGTTATTCAAAACTCTTATCATCATACACCAATATCAATGACATCAGGGATCTAATCAATCAACCTGTAATCTTGAAGATTGTAAGTCATGGACCAAAACATTTCACGATATTAGGACACATTCTTTCTTACCACACATTGTAACAATGGAGAACGACTTGCATCATGGTCCAAATGACATATCTTACATTCCAGAATAAGGAGCACACCGATATACGAGGACAACTATCCTTAGTATGCCCCTCTACTTCACAATTTATGCACCAAATTCCACTGCATGTCTCATGTGTTGTATTGGTGATAGTTTCTCCAACTGCTTTGTCATTGCTACAATCTGAGCTTCCAAGAATGGGCTCACTCTAGTATCTATGCTCTCGACTACCTCAGCACACAAAGCTACTTCAAGTGCTTCACGTGGGTCTATATATGTCTTATGTGAGAGCACCCTCCAAAAAGTGTAATTAGGACTTTGACAAACCACTGTGCATGTTGACTTGCATGGATATCATATGATAGTTTAGACAAGAGTGTTTTGAAATGAGCATCATATTCCCAGAAACTCTCAGTAGTGCCCTGCTTGATATCCTTGAGTGCATTTATAATTTTTTGTGTGAACTTAGGGATATAAAATTAATCAATGAAAGCATCTCGTAACGCGGTATAATCCATACAAGTCTGAATCGGGGTTAAACTTCCGTGCACTAGTTGTGCGCGGCCCCTAAAACATAGTTATAAACTATCTAGCCTTGCGCTCTCAAACTGTAATTCCTTTCACGTGCCATAGTATCTCACACATATGCACATGCTCAACATCATCTTTTATTCCCCTATACTCTAGGAGATAAAGTGACATCTCCATGTAAATATTATGGGGTTGGTGAGGACCATGCCCACTAGATCCAAAACCTCTTGTGTTACCTCCACCCCTAGATCTCGCCAGATCCCAAGCCACCTGTTCTTCCTGATCCTCCACCTATAACAAGAATTAAACCAAAGGATGCACTACCCTGTGTCCTAATAGTGGTGCTAAAATGAACTCCTACAGTCTGCAAAGTTGTGCTACTCCTCAATGTGAGTCCAAAGTTATGCGCGCATGTGTTCTACACTGACGACATGCCTGAAAAGGTTCCTCCAACCGGTCCTCCAAATAACAGGGAAGATGTTTGCCCGACCATAAATGTACTTGCTATTTGATTCACTCTTGAACTTGTTGATAATTCAACTCTACCTCTTGTTATTCTACTGCCCAAACTAGCTTGCTGACTACTAGTTGTACTAGAAACTAGAAAACCAAGCGTAAGGGCTAGGTTGCCAGGTAGATTCGATGCGTGCTCATGGCCCAAGTTATCTCTGTTGGCATGCTCTCATAAGAGGCCAATGAGGGTTCCTTGTCATGCTTGCCCAAATGGGGGAGTTCTAGATGCTTTGGCTCCACGTCCTCTGCGTGAGCTCCAAATCCTTCACAAGCCATCTCTCTCCTCAACACCATTCGTTCTGCAATATCACGTTACTTCTCTAAATCCCTCTTGCACACCTCATTAAACTTAAACCACCTTTCTTCTCTTTGCCTCTCTACCACTAGGTCCGTCATCTTTCACTCGTACCGCTTCCACCCCCATGCATGGTGGGTTCAAAGAAGCCATCAAATTCTCTTCCAAATTCAGGGTTACCATCAAGATTTTGATCGCTAGTGGAATGCCTTGTAGATAGGTTCCCCTGGGATAACGTAAAACTGAACTCAGCCTACCTCGGATAAGAGTAAGTTGAAATTGAGTACTCCAAAATATAGCTATTCAGAACACCACAGAATCAAGTATCCACAACGTGTGTCTGAATAAAATTAGCATCATAGAGGGCCTGAAATTCTTCTTGCATCCGAAAAGTGTGTGAAACCTCCAATTCCTTTTAGATGTGTAAGCAACCAACCACTCATATAGCTCTATTGGGAAGATAACAAAGAAAATCTGATATGAGTAGTCATGATGCAACCATACGATTCTACTCCATCTACGCGTGTGCGTCAAATTCATATCCAGTGTTGAATCTCCAAGCATACTCTTCTTCCAAGTCTACTATCAAGTCCTCAACACTTTCCAAGGTCGACTAATACGTCTTCATCACACAACATCCTAAAATAACTCAAAAGAAGTCCCACAACGAAACCAAAGGTGATGCAACCTAGAATTTATCGTGAATAACCCAAGTGCATTGACACATCACCCGTGATAAGCTAAGTGCTCACCAAGCATGCAAAGGCACCAAGTCCCTGTTTAGAGTTACTTGTACAAAATGTTAACATGATGGTGCATATAGGTATTTAGATTTATTACCAATAGTAAAAGACACAAAGTGCATAAACCATATCTAGTTCTTAGAATATATATATATATATATATATATATATATATATATATATATATATATATATATATATATATATATATATATAAGATGAACTAAACAATGACTATAACAAGATTTACCATGCAAGAACTGTTAGTGCAAATCAGCAACACCCCCGGATGTTTATCAGATTTCTAGTTTGATAATGGACATCCAGTGTGATTACACAACATTGAATCTTTTCCCCAAGTGTGGGACTTATGAAAATGGGAAAAGAATCTCCATATTAGAGGTTGGTTCCTCAACTCCTCTGATCAGATGTATTACTTGAAAGTTGCAGAGGTTTAAACTCAAAATCCTACTCTAAATTCCAAGGAGACAGAGATAAAGATGCAAAGAAATAAAACTAAGACTAATAAGGTGATACACCAAAGGAGTGGTGAACATTTACTTCTACAAATTGACACAGATTATAGGGATGCAACAAACATCATGCAAAAACTGATAAAATGTAATGAAAGATCAAAATAAATCAAACAACACAAAAAGAGGACTGAAACTCATTCACAGAGCTTGCATTGTCATTTTCAATATAAAAATACATGCATTACAACATAAGAGAGGCATAAAACATGTTATAGTCTTGAAAGAGGTCTGATATTCCACAAAATCACTTTCTAGGGTGAAAGAGGGAGCCTGTAAAACATAAAAATGTCCAACCCTTACAAAATGAGCCAAATCTAGCTTTTAACAATAAAAATGCGAGCCAAGAAGAAGAAACGTGGGAAAACATGAAAGGATGCTTCAACCATTGACCAAAATGCATTAAAATAGCATGGGTTCCCTTAAAAATTCATTTCCCAAGATTTTTGACCATCTTTGAAGAAGAATGCAAGCCATACTTCATCAAAATGGTGGTTGAGATGTCGAGTTCTGCTTTCTTTTCCCATACCAGAGGCGTTTTTCCATTTTTCTCTCCAAACTTCACCAAAACAAAAATTGAACCCTCTATCATGTAAAGAAATTTCACCATCTTTCCAATGACACCAAGAACGTGAAAATCCAAACTCTGGATCAAAAGTTATGCCCTTCTGAAGATTTAGGGCAAAACTAGGCAAAATTGAATTTGCGGGCCGAAAATTTAAAATTTTCCCTTTTTTGAATTTTGGGAAAATTTCCCCAAAAATCTCCACCCCTAAAGTTTCGATGCCACATGGCACGTCCTGATTGGATGCGGGCCTTCCCCTTACCATTTTATGCCTTTTTGGTCTTTGGAAAATTTTCTAAAAATTCTCTACCGGCCTGAAGCTCCGATGCCACGTGGCATCCTTCTATTGGCTGGCGGGCCTTCGCTTCCGAATTTTCCATCACCTTTGCCACCACAGCCCCGAACAGGACACGTGGCACCTTTTCATTAGCATGGGCTTAAACCTTCTTTTTTCCTTCTACGGACCCGCCTTAAGATTTTCGCAGGTCACATGGACACGTGGCAGCTTCTGATTGGTGTGGGCCATCGGGGGTGGGTTTTCATTGTATTATTTTCCATAATTTGGCGAAAGGGAAAATTTCCCTCCATGACTCCACCTCTCACCGGTTCGAGGACACATGGCTGGTTTTGATTGGCTGGTGGGCCTTTGCTCCAAAATTTCCCATTGCGCCAACTTTGGAATTTTTTCAAATTTCTTCCCGTCGGCTTCGAACTCGATGCCCCATGACACGTGGCCTCCTCCTATTGGTCAGGCCTTCGCCTTCGGGCCAAAAATTCCTTTTGTGTGACCCACCAATACTCTAAATTTTTTTCAAAAGCTCTCCCACCTCTCACCATTCCGCCACTAACGTGGCACATTCTGATTCGCCAGTGGACCTCCCATGGGAAAATTTCCCTCCAAAACTCGCCAAGCCATAACTTGAAAAATACAAGGAGTTAGAGGCAAAATTTTACCTTTCTGGAAAGCTGAGAAGATTCTCTATCTAATGAAACCATTTCCAAAAAATTTGAGTGCTTGTAAAGTAGAAAAATTCATCTAAGGCACAAGGGAGGAAGGAATGAAAGGAAGTTAGCCAAAAATGAGCAAGGGGCTTATTTTGGATAACAATTTTGGTGACTCAGAGGGGTCATCTGCTCTGCTGGATGAAGTTACCAGTTGCCTGAAGTAATCCATTGGGCATGGAGTCATCAAATTTTCTGATTGGTGCTCCCAACTCATTAGAAAATTTTAAGAAGGAATATTGTGAGAGTAGAACATCACTTGATCTGGAACATGGCCTGCAAAATGCATTTCGGGATAAAAAGCTTGTGCCAAAGCACTTAGGGAAATGGAAAACTAAGCTACAACAAAACAATGTGCACAAGCACTTGGAGGAATGAAAATCTAAGCTAATATGTACAAGGTGGAGAGTTCCCTTCTAGTAGCAATGCTTTAGATGGATTCCATTAACTGGAATCTGCAGTTCTTCACCATCTAATGTAGACAATTGGAAGGCATTGTTGTTCTTACACTTTGTGACCATGTAGGGGCCACTCCAAATGGCATCAAAATTTGAATGTCTTCCTGGCTTTGCTCGGTCTGCATCCCATTTCAACACTAAATCTCCAACTTGGAAGGCTCTAGCCTTAGCCTTCCTATCAAAGGTCCTCTTGATCAAGGCTTGGTCCTTCTCCATTGCTTGGGCTGCATGCTCTCTGATCTCTTGGAGTTCCATCAATTATGCATACCTAACCTCCATGGGTTCAAACTCTAGCAACTCCAATTGCTTCATGAGTTCCAACGTTGGCAACTCAAGTGACATGGGCAAAATTGCCTCTCTTCCATAAACAAGCTTGAATGGAGAGTTACCTGTGGACCTCTTGGGAGTTATCCTATCAGCCCACAAGGCTGATTTCAGTTTAGTATGCCAAGTTCTCTGATTTTCATCAAGGGTCCTCTTGATGATCCTTAATAAGTTCTTATTGGTAGACTTAGCTTGGCCATTACCTTGAGGGTAATAATTTGATGAAGTGCTCGGATAAATCCCATTTTTGACAAATTCATTACCTTTGATCCTATGAATGCTAAAGCATTATCTGATATTATAGTGGTAGGTACACCAAATCTGGTTACTACCCCTTCATAGAAGTCTAGAATGCTAGATTCATTTGCTTCTTAAGTGCCACCGCCTCCCATTTGGTGAAGTAATATGTGGTCATTAGGATCCACTTGTGTCATTGGCTTGATTTTGGGTTAATGACTCCAATGAAGTCCAAACCCCATTACATGAATGGCTGGTCAACTCAAATTAGATGCAATGGAAGGGCGGATAATCTCTCCTTGCATGTGAAGAAAGAACAACTCTTGCACCTCTTGATCCATGCATAACAATCACTTTGAATACCTTGGGCCAATAATAGCTAGCCTTCATGATCTTGAGGGGCTTTCACTCTTGGAGCAAAGTGACCCCCAGCTGATCCACCATGGAACTCTTCTAGCATTCTATTAATTTGGTTTTTCCTAATGCATTTCAAAGCAACACTCCATTTACATCCTTCTTGAACAAAACACCACCAACAAGTGCATATGGGACAAACCTGTAATATGAAGTTTCTTCTCTTGGTTTTTTCATCTCTGGAGGGTATAGGCCTGTGTGTAGGAAGTTCATTATGTCTTGGGTCCAACAAGTAGTGAGGAAACCATCATTCTCTTCTTGAATTTTCTTTGTTCTTGGTTGTCTTGGAGCACCAAAACAACATCCTTCCCATTGCTTGCTTCCATTGATTTGCTCATGATCGAGTTGTTCACATGATCCCTTTCCTCGACCAGCTTGGTGATTTTGATCTCAATGTCATACTCCATGACACGAGTAATCCACCCCGCACGTTTTCATTTAAATCTTTATTGAGGAGGAAGTCTTTTACTCCCACATGAGAAACCAGCAATTGAACTTTGTTGTTTGAAACTAGATGCTTAAATTTCTTCAAGATCCTAATCACTGAAAGAACTTGCTTCTCAATGAAAAAATATCTCACCTCATAGTCCTCCAGATTTGGCTAAAAAAGCAATTGGTTGCTCTCTGCATTTTCTTTGTTCTCTGTACTAAAATTGCAGAGATTGTATCATCACCTCCAAATGCATAAAGAATAAAATCCTTGGAGAAATCTAGGTTAATGAGAGTTGGAGCTTGTGAAATGGCTTCTTTAATTGCCTCAAAACTTTCCTTACCTTTGGTTGTCCATTTGAAGGCCATGCTTTTCTTCAACATCATAGTTATTGGCTTGACAAGGGCTGCAAAATCTGGAACAAACCTTCGAACAAAATTGATCCTTCATAAGAAACTTTGGAGGGATTTCTTATGACTTGGTAATGGTAGGGATTTTATTGCTTCAACCCTCTTTAGATCAATTGTTAATCCTTCTTTAGAGACAATGTGGCCAAGAAGCTTCCCCTCATGAGCTAGGAAGATACATTTTTTAGGATTCAAGGATACCCCAAATCTTCTACATCTTTGGAACACTTGTCTCAAATGAAAGAGATGATCTGCTGTACTTTTAGAAAAAACAATGATATCATCTAAGTATACCAACACTATCTTGTTGATCAATCCCTTGAACGCCATATCCATTGCCCTTTGGAAGGTAGCTCCAGCGTTGGACAACCCAAATGGCATTTTTCTATATGCATAAGTCCCCATTTGGTGGTGAAGGCTGTTTTGAACTGATCCTCTTCCTTTACCATGATCTGATTGTACCCTGAATAACCATCTAGCAATGAAAATCTCTCAGAGCCAGCAACAACTTGCAAAATCTGCTCCATAGAAGGAAGTGGGTAATGATCCTTGAGAGATGCTCTATTCAAATCTCTGAAGTCCACACACAATCTGATTTCTCCACTCTTCTTTCTAATTGGAACCAAGTTTTCTACCCAACTAGAATGCTTGATAGGAAATATGATACTTGCCTCTATTAACTTGTTCAATTCTTTTTCATGAGAGGCTCCATGTGTGGATTGACTGGCCTTTGTTTTTTCCTGATGGGTTTAGCATTTGGGTCCAATTCAATAGTGTGTTGAGCTAGCTTGGGATTGAAACCCTTCAAATCCTCATAGCTCTAAGAAAATATATCAGGGAACTCTTGACAAAGTTGCATAAACTCATACCTTTCTTGCTTCGGTTGCTACTTTGCCAATTTGAAGTGACTTGCCTTCTCCAACCAAGATGGGCACTGAATCTTCTCCCTTGACTTGGATATTTTCCTTCTCCTTCCTAAATTGATCATTAGGATTAAAAATGGACTCTAAAGTGACAAGTCCCTTTGGCAGTTTGTTGGTTCTCAACTGTACCACCTGATCACCATACTACTGTTCTAATTTTTCCTAATTTTTGGCTAGAACTCAACTTCTTCTTGCAAGAAATTGATGATTTGTTGATCATTTTCAAACACTTGCCAACTTACATTGTTGTCTGGCACTGATGGCCTTACAATCACATGAATGCTTGGCTATACTTTATCTTTCTTGATACTTTCAACAACATCAAAGACTGCCCCAACTACTGCAAGCCTATCAAGCAGCTTGGTTTTCTTTCCTAGGGATGGAATTGATGTTAAAGCCTTCAAAATATTCAATGAGGTCCCACACCCTATTTTTGTAACACTTGAGCAGATCATTCTTGGCAGCATGCTGCCCTCTAACTTGATTGACAATCAGCTCACTGTCACCAAAGACTTGTAAGTTTTTGATACCCCTCTTGATTGACCAATGCAATCCTTGTATCAGAGCTTCATATTCAGCAGTGTTGTTAGAACATGCAAACTAAAATCTAAAAGTTGAATAATACTTAATGCCTTGAGGTGAAACAAACATAGCTCCCCCTCCTGCACCTTGTCTACTTCTTGACCCATCAAAGAACAACTGCCATACCTCATTGTCATCTTTATGGTCTGGCTTGGTGATGCTAGGAATAGGCTAATTTTCTTCATGTATGCAATAGACTCCTAGCTCAGATTCTTCTATTTCTTGGTAGGGATCAAAAGCATGCACCTTGCTTGCCCATTCATCAAGAGTTAAATCTAGGATGCTTCCAACCTTTGTATCAACTTCATCTATGCTTGGATAATCCTCTTGATCAAATGTTGAATAGTTGGCATTGATTGGGCTTGGAGTATGAGGCTCAATGTGAAATTTTACAATAGGTTCAGATCTGATTGTGGCCTTAGTTCCATATCTAGTTCTAAACAACATGTGTGACCAATCAGTAGATAAGTAACCTCCAATTCTAGCTGTGAAATCCCTTGAAAAACATAGGGCAAAGAGTGGTGGCAAATCTATCACTGACACATCTTGTAAAATAGTAACATTGGGGCATGCATGCAAAGTAAGGCTCAAATCTTTAATTACTCCCATTGTTGTTACTGTTGTCCCATCCAATTATAGTACCCCTTTGGATATGACTTCATATTGGAGGTCCAACTGATTAGCTATTTTCTTGGGCATTACAAAACTACTTGCCCCAGAATCAATCATGCAATTGTGTAGTAGTTTATCTCCAATGATCAATGAAACATAGAATGGAGGGGGCTTCACAAATTTACCTTGCTGTCTTCCATGATTCCCTTTAGGCTAAGCAACATTTGTGAGTACCTTCTCTTGCATATGAACTTGCTGATTTGAAGTTGACCAATTCTTCATGGCAGCTTGTAGTAGATCTCTTTGGCCTAGGATGGATAGTGATTCCCACATTGATATATTCACATTTGTCTTCTTCATCTGATCAATGATGTTGAATGGGGATGAAACATCTCTTTGCTGCCCCTTGTCCTATACATTCTTTTCTTGCACATGGGCAACAACAACTAGCATTTGAGCTAGTCTAGAAGGTAGCTTGGGCTGTCCTTGCATGTTTGGAACTGCATTTTGCTTGCCAACACCTTGGGGAGTGATGGAAGGTTGTGGATCACCTGGAGCCAAAGACTGCCCTTCACCAATATTTCTCTTCTTTGACCTTGTGTTGGCTGCCACATTCTGAGACATTGCTTGATTCATGCCACAAAAATCCTCAGCTTGCCAATTCACTAGTGTAGTCTCATTTGGAGTTGCATTTTGCTGAGATGTTCCTTGTTGTTGGCTTGTTTCTTGGCTCACCTCACCTTCTACACTTGCCATTGTTGTCACCATCAAGGCTTGGTTCAAGGCACCATTAAAGCACATAGACTGGTTGTGAGGTTCATTGCATGGGAAACACCAATCATACTCTTGTGCTATATTATTTTGCATTGGCACTAAAGCTTTAGAGGCAGATGCAACATTGGGATTATAGGGCTGAAATGGTCTATTGGCAGGAGGCCTTACTTGATTTTGATTTGCAGTTGGATTGGGTGGCCTATTGGGCTGATATGGTTGCTTATTAGGCTGAGCTTGAGGCTGATAAGAAGGTCTAAAACTTTGGGCCTACTACCTCTTAAGTGTAACCAGCTCATTGCCTAAATTTTGCAATTGTTTCATGACTTCTTGAAGTTCATTTGAGGCACTAGAGGATGAAGTAGAAGTTTCATTTGAACTCTAATTTCTAGGAGTGGGGATAAGAGCTATAGTAGGTGCTTGACTAGTGCTTGGATTTTCTAAATTTGGATACAAGGGCATGGGAGGCCTAGGAGCCAGCTTACCAGCTTGAATCAAACAATTTTCAGCTCTAATGGCAATGCTATAAGCTGCAGGTATAGTTGTACCTCCCATGGATTGAATTAACATAGAAATATCATAATTTAAAGCTTTGAGATAGTATAGAAAAGCACCTTCAGCTGTTGGCCTTACTGCCACTGGAATTCTATCCCAAGTCCTTTGAAATCTAAAGTTGAAGTCTGTTAGCTGCTCATTGGGAGCTCTCTTGATAGTTGTCAATTGTTCCAATAGAGATAAGTTATCTCCCTTTTCTCCAAACTACTCATGGAGAGCTATGCATAACTGATTCTAATTTTGGATAGAACCAGCCCCAAGGCTTCTAAACCATTGCAATGCTTTCCCTTTGAATGAAGATGCCAACAATTTGACAATAATTTGCATCTCAACAATCTCATGGATTGCACAAACATTAGCAATGTCTTTGACATGATCACCAGGAGTGGTATGATTTTCTCCAGTAAAGTATGGAATGTTCTTCAATGCTGCAACTAGAACTGGATTTTGTGCATTGAGAGCAAGTGGGTCTGCTTCCAGTGAAGTTGACATAAGGGTTTTGTTGTGCCATTCGATTGGCCTGAGAACCCTTGTTGATTGAGTGAAAGGTCTAGAAGGTGGAGGAGTTGATAGAGTTCTGTTTGGTGGAGATGGAGACCTTTAAATCCTTCTTCCTCTATGCCTTCTTCTAGGAGATAGCTATAGATACTTAGACAACCCTTCTTCTCTGGCTCTTGACCTTGTGTTGATTCTTCTCATGAATCTTCAGACTTGGACTACTAAAACTAGTTGATTTTCTCTTTTTGGGAGTCGCTAGATGTGCAGATCAGGGCTCTTTTCAAGCAAGAAATTACAACAAAAGCACATCAACTTTGTTGTAATGAAGGTGAAGACCTCTAAGGTCCCACCGGGCATGCCAAAACTATTAGTGCAAATCAGCAACACCCCCTGGATGTTTATCAGATTTCTAGTTTGATAATGGACATCCAGTGTGATTGCACAACATTGAATATTTTCCCCAAGTGTGGGACTTGTGAAAATGGGAAAAGAATCTCCAGATTAGAGGTTGGTTCCTCAACTCCTCTGATCAGATGTATTGCTTGAAAGTTGCAGAGGTTTAAACTCAAAATCCTACTCTAAATTCCAAGGAGACAGAGATAAAGATGCAAAGAAATAAAACTAAGACTAATAAGGTGATACACCAAAGGAGTGGTGAACATTTACTTCTACAAATTGACACAGATTATAGGGATGTAACAAACATCATGCACAAACTGATAAAATGTAATGAAAGATCGAAATGAATCAAACAACACAAGAAGAGGACTGAAACTCATTCACAGAGCTTGCATTGTCATTTTCAATATAAAAAATACATGCATTACAATAGAGAGGCAAAAATATGTTGTAGTCCCGAAAGAGGTATGATATTCCACAAAATCACTTTCTAGGGTGAAAGAGGGAGCCTGTAAAAACATTAAAATGTCCAACCCTTACAAAATGAGCCAAATCGCTTTTAACAATGAAAATGCGAGCTAGGAAGAAGAAACATGGGAAAACGTGAAAGGATGCTTCAACCACAAACCAAAATGCATTAAAATAGCATGGGTTCCCTTAAAAATTCATTTCCCAAGATTTTTGACCATGCTGAGAAGAATGCGAGCCATACTTCATCAAAATGGTGGTTGAGATGTCAGTTCTGTTTCTTTTCCCCATACCAGAGGTGTTTTCCATTTTTCTCTCCAAACTTCACCAAAAAAAAATTTAACCCTCCATCATGTAGATAATTTCACCATCTTTCCAATGACACCAAGAACGTGAAAATCCAAGCTCTGGATCAAAAGTTATGCCCTTCTAAAGATTTAGGGCAAAACTAGGGCAAAATTGAATTGGCAGGCCAAAAATTTAAAATTTTCCCCTTTTTGAATTTTGGGAAAATTTCCCCAAAAATCTCCACCTCCACAAAGTCTTGATGCCATGTGGCATATCCTGATTAGACACGGGCCTTTCCCTTACCATTTTACGCCTTTTTGGTCTTTGGAAAATTTTCCAAAAATTCTTCGACAAATTAAGCTCCGATGCCACATGGCATCCTTCTATTGGTTGGCGGGCCTTTGCTTATGAATTTTCCATTGCTGCTACCACTACCCCAAACAGACACGTGGTGTCTTTTCATTAGCGTGGGCCTGAACCTTTTTTCCCTTCGCGGAACCGCCTTAAGATTTTCGCCGACCACATGGACACGTGGCAGCTTCTGATTGGTGCGGGCCATCGGGGTGGGTTTTCATTGTATTATTTTCCATAATTTGGTGAAAGGGAAAATTTCCCTCCGTGCCTCCACCTCCCACCATTCCAATGACACGTGGCTTGTTTTGATTGCCTAGCAGGGCCTTCGCTCCAAAATTTCCCATTGTGCCAACTTTGGAATCTTTTCAAATTTCTTCCCACCGGTCCGAACTCCGACGACCCCATAGACATGTGGCCTCCTCCTATTGGCTGGCGGGCCTTCGGGCCAAAAATTCCTTTTGTGCACCCCACCAATACTTGGAAAATTTTCAAAATCTCTCCCGCCTCCCGCCATTCCGCCACTGACATGGCGCATTCTGATTCGCCGATGGACCTCCCATGGGAAAATTTCCCTCCAAAACTCCGTTGAGCCATAACTTGAAAAATACAAGGAGTTAGAGGCAAAATTTTACCTTTCTGGAAAGCTGAGAAGATTCTCTATCCAATGAAACCATTTCTAGAAAACTTTGAGTGCCTAAAAAGTAGAAAAATTCATCTGAGGCACAAGGGAGGAAGGAATGAAAGGAAGTTAGCCAAAAATGAGCAAGGGGCTTATTTTGGATAACAAGAACAAGATTTAGTCATGTTTAACACCATTATCCAGCTAATATGAACCATTGTATTAAATACTCTAAAACATAGAAGCTTCTTACATTACATAAGTATCTCCATGACTCATGCGCGTGACAAAACCAATATCATAACTCTACACTTTGACACCCACACACACACCTAAACCATGCAAATCGATACTATTGTCCCAGATTTCACCTTGAAATATGGGACTACCCATTTAAAAAAATTGTTCTTTTTAAAATAATGGGTCTTTTTGTGTTTTTATTGCTAGAAGATGTTTGTATTATGTTAGGATATTCCTAGTGAATCATATGAGCCAATTTTGACAAATACCCAGATGCCCAAACTCATTTTATCCCTCCGCCAAGTTTTGTCTACGGGAAATTTTTATTTAATTATTTATTGAATAAATAATGCCCCGTTTGAAGTAAATTGTGCTCGGTTGAATCATGTTGAAGTTTTGCATGCTAGTATTCACTCATCTCAATAGGGTTTTCACCAAGAATGAATTCAGGGCATTGTCTGCAACTTCTGGCAACGTTTTTGCTTTTATTTATTTCTTTTGCATTTTTCCCCGGTTTTCTCTGTAGTTTCTTTGTGAAATTTTCCTAGGTTAATTCCTTCGCCAGTATAGTCTATTTCATTTCCCGAAGCATCTAGAGATCATCTACCAACACAACACCAGAAGGAATCAACCTCAAAATGCAAACTACTAACCAAAAATGATGAAGTCATACACAAAAGCCTCTCTTAGGCAAGTCGAGTTTTCTAGAATTAGTGAGTGTAAGCTGCAATGAGATTTTTGGTAGCTGCAGGCGGGTGGGAATTTATTACCTACCTTACAGGGTACTTTTTCCCATGAAGTCAAAGTCACTTAAGCTGCGATGGGAAAATTAAAGGCGAGCGGTGTGGGAATTTCTTACCTGCCTTGTAGGGTAAAAATTCCCATTATAAAAAAAGAAAAATCACTTAAAGCACCAATGAGAATTTTTGCACTCGCCTAAGAGGCTAACTTTTCCCATCGGAAAGTTTTACTCACCCATCTGACAAGTCGTACTTTTCCAAAAGAAGCTATTTTTAATACAAGTCACACTTTTTAGAAAGTCACTTAAGCTGCAGTGGGAAAATTGGAGGTGGCGGTAGGCAAGAATTTCTTACCTGCCTTGTAGGGTAAAAATTCCCATGATGAAAGTCAAATCACTTAAGTGGAAGAAGGGATTTTTAGAGTTGCGGTGCAGGGTGAAAATTCCCATCAGAAGTTGACTTCTTAAATTTAGAATTCACCCATGTCAAAAAGTGCGACCCATTTGGTGATTAAACAATGATATTAATGGTATTTATTAATAGCTGCTTTGCCTAATTTTGGTGCCCAGGATGAATAGAAAGTCAATGCATGAGGATAAGCCAAAGTGAACTGAAGGTAGCATGCTAAAAATAAATAAATAAAATTTATTTAATGGCAGCCAACAACATGCAAAAATAGGCGCCCAATTTGGGTGAATAAACATAATTGTTTATTAATTAATTGCCAAGAATAGGGTGGACAATTATTAGAAATAGAATGCTGAGGGTTATATAAGCATGGGCTGCCATAGTGAATATGTAATTATTTCTTTTTGCAAAGGATTGTAGCCCAGACAGTTTTGGCACCCAAGGAAGGAGGATTTTTGCATCAAAAAGTTTTCTCATTACCTAAAGCTTCAAAGTTTTGCGCCTAGGGTTGGAGGAGCTTGATTTAAGCCTTGTTAATTATCTCGCATGTTGGTATAAGTGCCCAGGTGAAGTTGAAAATATTTATGCTTACTTTGCATGCAAGCAAAATCTCAAATTTGAGGGCAACGGGCTTTATATGCAGATTTTTGTGATAAAAATCAAGTGTTCATGCCATGGACTCCATCTTTGTCTGAATAAAATTGCAGGTATTCATCACAGGTGCTCAAATCAATGTCAGGTACATTGAATATGTCTTCTGAATTTGAAGAAGTTTCCAGATCTACATAAATGGATCCAATTACAAGGGATTCTCGACATAATTAAAGAAAAAGAGCTCAGATAAAGATTGTTCCAGCCATGTTGAAGCATGATGAAAGAGAAAAGGATCAATAAAATCATGCATAGCTTCCAGATTTGTTGAAGTCAATGATACAAACATAGGCCCTGAAACTATCACCGATTTAATTGACAGATCTAGATCTCATAATTGCAAAGGCTTC
>CM031235.1:68132071-68142071 GCA_018340775.1 Taxus wallichiana var. yunnanensis | reverse complement strand
GGTGGAGATCTTGGACACGTGGATGGCGCAAATTTAGAGTTGAATTTGGATCGACGGTTCTTGAGTATTTTCATTTCTTGCTACCATGGGAGCTCCAATATGCTTGGATTCATCATTTTTGCTACAAATTGCATGAAATTTTATATGAATTCGCATCCCCCGCCTTCGAATGTAATGGCATCATTCATTTGAGCTAATTCGGTGCCCTATTATGTTTTTCATGAAATATTTTTCTTAGCCCGTGTAAAAATAAGAAAAGTAAAACATTAAAGTTCTGAGTTAAAAATGACGAGGGAAAAAGGTGGAAAATGATTGCAAATGCATGCTTGGCATGTTGGAATGACAAAAACATGACCCAGGAGGGATAAGGATCATAGCTCATGTAATATTTTATTATTTTTATGTATCCTGGCATATTGCATGAAATGTTTCATAGTTTAATATCATTTTTCATCAAATGGATAGGGTTTTGTAACAAATTTGATCCTTTGAGCATATTCTTTGCTTGGGATGCAAGGATCCAAGCTGACATAAGGTATAAGTTGTAATTTTGAAGCATTTTGTAAGGGCTATTGATATTTTTGGAGAAAGAGAGAAGAATTTTCACGAGGAAACTGAAGTAGTCCATTTCTTTTGGAGAAACTTCCCGAGAGCCATTTTTAATCCCTTCTTGCATCAAATGTTCATCATGTTGAGTTGGTTTCATATGTAAAGCCATCAACAAGGTTTGAGATTGTCTTAACAAAATTCCCTTGCTGGTGTATTTGATCAAATTTATGGATTGAATGGATTTATCTCTTGGCCAAACTTGCATACACTTGTATTTCAAGTATGTTTTCAATTTGTGTTTCATGCTCATGTTGCAATCTTGTGTTTGGGATCTCTTTTGATCATACATGGTCTCATTTCATGTAGAGGGTTTGAAGGCATATATAATATTTCATTCAAAAGAGCATTCATTTGAGTGAAGATAAACAAATTTAAATTCATCTTACCTTCCTTGAATATTGAGGATGTTTGTAAACCTTTGGGTGTACCTTAGGTCATGATCAAATAAGGGTTTCTAGATGCTTCATTGATATTTTCTTTAAGATTTCGTGGTAGGTTATCAATGTTTGTGTGGAATAGTGCAGATTTGGGCCTCCATTTGTGCACACATCCTGGTTGAAAGAATACTTCAAACTTATTGAAACATCTCTGTTGTTTAGGTGTTGTAATTCTTTTGCAAAGGTTCCCAAAGAAGTTGGCAATTCCTTATCTTGAGTTGTCTAAACTTATCCCATCAGAATTTCATTCAAACTAATTCATCTTACCCATACTACCCCTGCATTTGCATTGTGTATTAACAAAAGAACTCAATCGTTTCACAAAAATGCACAAAGCATATTAGGGTTTTATCATGTCTTTAGCATCCCTAGCTTTGTGTTGAAAGCATATCCATCATTTAGTAGTGAAAACTCCTTTGAGTTTGGATAATGGATACTTGATCATGTTGTCACAAGTCCTTTTTCATATCATACGTAAAACACACGGATATCTCTACCTCCTTTACCATACATGGGCTATAATGTAGGTTCTCTTGCCTTGGTTGATAGGCACAACCTAAAATAGTGAGGGTTAGATCAAAACCCTTATGAAGGTGCTATCCATTTCATCAAATCTTGAATGCAAACAAGAAAGTGGGTGTGATCCCCAAATACAAATGACACACAAACCATCTATCTACTCTTGAAGTTTCTTGTGCTAGTTCATGATGTTGTTCAAGTTGTGAAGGAGACTAAAAGTGGATACCAACACCCGAGTGGCACTGTTTCTAGGGAGTTTCTTTGATTTCTTGGTGGTTTTGAAGTGTTTAAAAGGTTTGAGCATTTGTGTGATCAAGTATTTGAGCTGTTACATTCTTGAGATATCATTTCATACTTTAGATCTGCATGTTTTGGGTAAAAAATATTTCAAGCTCAGCCTACTCTTCTCATTTACCAGCAATTCATATAATTTGGATGCATTGTTTTTGGTTGAATTAAGAAGAAGAAGATCTGATTTGTAAACCCTTGTAAATTTTTCAGTCATAGCATACATTTGACAGAATATTTTAGTGCTTTCTTGCACAACTAAGGTGGAATTCCTTAGTGGTGACTCCATCTGTATTGGAATCTTGAAATACCAGTTGTCTTATACATCTCTGTCATTTGAAACTTGTTGTTTAAATCTCTCAAGATGGAGGGAAGGAGATCCCTCTTCATCAAGGACTCTTTTAAGAAGTTTCTCACCAAATCAATAAAATCGAACTAGAAGGAAGAAGAGTGTGGAAAGTGGTTGGTGATTTGGTTACAAGAAAAGAGATCCCCATAGTTGAATTTGAAGGAGAGTATCATGTTATTGAAGATTATAATTCTTCTTCAAGTAGATTTGATTCGAGTAATCTTCTTACTAATTTTCATTCTCCATCGGGTGAGGGACTTCCTTGTGTATTTAAAAACTTTCTCCTAAATCTGCTCCTATGGTTTCTAAGTTTGCTAAAGTGTATCAAGAGAGAGAGCCTTTGGGGGTTGTCATTTTGAAGATCACTCATCTACTCCAATCGACCCATTACTACTCCTTACCAGATTGTTTCACCTCTAAGATCACCCCCACCAAACAATATGGCTCAGCCTAGACCTCCATTTGTTTTTAACACCTTTGGTCCTATAAATTTTGGAGGAATGGATGGTTATCCAAATGCTGTCCCACAAGATGTGAGAAATAGGTTACCAAAATTCCAAGGTAACAATGCCATTACCGGTGATCAGCATCTCAAACTGTTTGATAATATGATGGAATATTTTGAGATAGAATTTGAGGATGTGTATATCAATTTTTTTATCCATACACTTGAAGAAGATGCTAGGGATTGGTACAAGGCTCTACCTGATAACTCTATTGATTCATGGACTAAGATGAAAAATGCATTTAGGTTGCAATATGGTGACAGGATTGATCCTAGATTTCTTTTGTCTGAATTTGAGAATATCAAGAAGAACCTGAATGAGATAGTACATGACTTCAATACAAGATTTAATAAAACATTGAGAAGGCTACCTATCATTTTGAGGCCTTGTGATGAAGCCTATTACTTGAGAGAAAAAATCCTACAAACTTGAGGCAAGCTTTCACCATGGCACTTCAAATTGAAAATAATATTAAAGCTATTGGTAAACCACTTAAGAGGGATGGTGTGAAGCTAATAAACCCTGAGAAGCCTCAAGATAGCAAGGGTGATGATTTGTAAGATGTTGTCAAGACTTTGGCGGGGGCTGTCAAAGAAATTTCTTACAAATTAGCCCAGACGGACAAAGGAATTGGGAAAAGTTCACAAGGACAGCAAAGAACTAAAAACCATGATAGATTTGGCAATCATCCTAGGGGTGATAAAAGACAATATGATAGAGGTAAAGGGCCTGTATGATCTGTAAATAGACAACCCCAAGCATGTGAAAATAGAGTGGTGCCTAACCCTCTGACTGCAAGAGTTGCTATTGTTCAAGAAATTGCTGATATGGATTAGTGTGATAGATGTTTTCTTCCTCATCCTCCATGTGAAATGGACCAACAAGATATTGATGATGATAATGAGAATGAAATGGATGATGAAATTTGTATGATGGGTAGCTCTTCAGGCTCACAACAAGCAACAACATCAATAGATGTGATAAGTGCAAGGACTGCAACAACCTTTTGGGATTGCATAAAGAGGGTACCATTTCTTTCTCTTCCTCAAGCTCATGATGTAGATGTAGTTCAGGCCTTTGAAATTCCTAATAATGACTTTGAATATCTAAGGGCTTTAATGATCAAGAAGTATGATGGTGGTATTCCTTCGAAGGAAGATAGACAATTTTTAATGAATGTTGTGGTTGGTCAAGAGAAAGAGTACAATACTAGAAGTAAAGTTGTTAGAGGAGCTGGTCCTCAAACCAAACCAAAGACACCTTTGCTCACAAGCATTCCCAAAGATAATCCTAAAAAAAAAATTGCAAAGAACCCTATTGTCCCATGTAAAAATATCAGTCCTCTTCATGCCCAGTGCTGCCAAGAATGCTTCTCCATCGATGAACCTTCTTGTTTCCCTTCCAATGTTGTCTTACCAAAGAATGTTCCATATGATATAGCCCAGGTTTTGAGCCAAATTAAAGTGAGTGTTACAATTATTGAATTTCTTAGCATTCTGAGCATAAAAGAGAGCATTCGAGTACTTGGGATTGAAAGAAGAAAAGATTACCCCAAGCGAAATTATAAATGTTCTTGAGAATCCTCTTCAAAACATTACTAGCCTTGAAACACCACCACCAATGGAAGATTTTAGAGAGGCACTTGAAGTATATTTGGGGACATCCTTGGTTGATTCCCAATTGAATGTTGATCCATTCTTCACAACTTTTCTCATAAAAGATAGGTTGCTTCACAATTGCATGTTTGATTCTGGTGCATCATGTAATGTCATTCCTCTAGAAGTCATGAATGAGTTGGATATCAAGGTGACAACAGCATATGGGAAGTGTACAACCATGGATTCAAGGGAAGTTCTAGTTGTTGGTTGTGTGAAGGGTTTAGTAGTGTAACTTGTAGCCTATCCGGGTAAGAATTTAAAACTTGATGTTGTAATTGTTGATTGCCCTACCAAATGGGGTATGATTTTTTCAATAAAGTGGGCTGCAAGTGTTGGTGGTAGTGTTCAAATGGACATGTATTTTGCCACCATTCCCATTAAGGGAAGCCTTGTCAAACTCTATGGTGAAAAGAAGATGTTACACTTGATTGAAGATCCCAACAATGCTTCTTATGAAGTGTTGTTTACTGATGTAGATATTGACAAATTCATTGGTTTAGCTGATGGAAAAGAGAATAATATGGAAAAATCATAGTGCCTTCGTATGGTAGGTTCTCCATGGACATTACTATTTGATGGATCTTGCTCCAAATTTGGTAATGGTGCTGGTATAGTGCTGGTTTCTCCTAGTTTGGAAGAGTTTCCTTTCTCCTTCAAGCTCAATTTTGAATGCACTAACAACATTGCTGAGTATGAGACATTATTGTTGGGAATAGGGATTGCATGGAAGTATGGAGTAAAGGATATTGTTGCTAAAGGAGATTCGAGCTGGTTTTCAAGCAAGTAAGGAAGTTATATGCCACAAAAATCAGCATATCAAACATTATAAGCATGATGTTTAGGACTTGATTGAAATGTTTGATTCCTTTAACATTATTTAACATGATAGAAGTATTAATTCCGTTGTTGATAAGTTGGCTGTACTTGGCTCTAGATTTGACAATTGTACCATTTCATATTTTTGTGAATATAACATTGAAGTGCTAATAAGGCCAGTTGTCTGGATAATGTGAAACATTGGAATATTTTTGATAATGATGCCCAAGTATTGAGATTCTTACAATGCCAAGGTGAATTTTCTGGTCATAATATTGATTGGGAACCAATGGTATGCATGAATGAAGGTAGATAAACTTGGTTTGACAAGGATATTATACAATTGAAGACAAACACCATTCCCAAAGGTCTTGTTGCACTTGAATCCAATTTTAACAATGCTGATTGCATCATAAATAGAAATATGTCTTCTTGAGGGATGTGGAACAACACAACTTGGGAACTAAGGATAAACCAAGGAAGATCTAGTTAGGTAGCCATCTAAGTAAAGAGGAAAAATAGTCCTATGCCCAACTTTAAAAGAAGTTTCAGGACTTGCCTTGCTTAGTATTATTCGAGCTAAAGGCATATAGAGAAGATTTATTTCAGCATGAGATTCCTCTTGAGGCCAAAACCAAGCCATTTAGACAAAAAAAAAAGGCCTATTAACCCACTGATTTCCATGAAAATGCAAGAAGAGTTGAAGAAATTAAGAGATGGTGGCATCATTCAGCCTACTAGATACTCATCTTGGGTGGCAAAACTTGTCCCAATTAGAAAGAAAACGAAGATATCAGACTTTGTGTGGATTTTAGGAATCTAAACAAAGCATATATGAAGGAAAAATATCATTTTCCAAACATGGAGAATATGTTACAGCTTGTAACAGGGTCAGAGATGCTTTCTACTTTGGATGGTTTCTTCGGATACAATCAAGTAGTTGTCAAAGAATCAAAAAGACTTAAGACAACCTTCACTACTCCTTGGGGGACTTATGTTTTTGTAAGGATGCATTTTAGATTGATGAATGTTGGTGCTACTTTTCAAAGGGCAATGGATGTTTCCTTTGCTGGTTATATCAATGACTTTATTGCAGTTTACCAAGATGATGTGACTATTTTTTCGAGGCAGCGAGCAGACCATTTGCAACACCTAGAGAAGATGCTAATCAGATGTAGAGAGTATGGAATTTCACTTAATCCAAAGAAGTGTCATTTTGGCATGCAAAATGCCAAGTTGTTGGGGCATATTGTGTCCAAATAAGGTGTTATGATAGACCCTGAGAGAGTGGAAGCAATCAACAAAGTGCCCATTCCAAGAACCAAGAAAGGTATCCAATCTTTCTTTGGCCAAATCAATTTCATTAGAAGGTTTGTTTCCAATTTTGCTGAGCTAACTCTTCCAATCACAAGCATGCTAAGAAAGGATCAAATTATCAAGTGGGAAGAGGTTTCCGTTAAAGCTTTTGAAGGAATAAATGAGGCACTTAAGCATGCACCTATTTTGGTAGCTCCAAACTATAGGAGGCCTTTCCAAATCTTTTATTTTGCCTCTGAATTTACTATTGCTTCAGTCTTGTTGCAAAAGGATGAGAATGTTGCTAAAGGCCTATTTCATTCTTTAGCAAGCAAAAATATTTTCAAGCCCTACATTTTCAGTTCAAAGGTTTTAGCTTATGTTCCCCACACCATGGTTAAAGACATCTCATTAGACATGGAGGTATCGAAAAAGAGATGTAGATGGGTCAACAAATTACAAGAATATGATATAGATATGCAAACAACAAAGGCTGGTAAGAGGTTTGGGTCTTGCCAAACTCATGGTGAGAGCAATTTGCAAAATGTAGAAGTGAATCAGCTAGAGGAAGAAGGGGCAGACCTTCTTGACAAATTGATGAGGTCTAAGTGGTACAGAGATGTGATTTTACACCTTAGACACCTATGTTGTCCTAGTCACTTGAATAAAAATAAGAAAAGATCCCTCAAGCTGGCTTCTTAGAAATATATCATAATAGACCTTGGGTTGGCTTAGAATAACCCTGAAGGTGTCCTTTTGAAATGAATAACTGAAGATGAAGCTCCCAAGTTGATTGTTTATTTCCATGGGGGAGTTTGTGGAGGAAATTTTGCTGGGAGAGTGACAACACATAAGATTTTAAGAGCTGGTTATTGGTGGCCTACTCTTTTTAAAGATGTAACCCAGCTGGTTAGAAAGTGTGATAGTTACCAACATTTTTCAAGAAGATTAAAAGCTTCAGGCTCCCTTCCTTTGCAGCCTGTATCAATTGAAGCTCCTTTCAAACAATGGGGAATGGATTTCATTTGTGAGATTTCAGATCCTTCTAGTGCTTAGGTCATAAATGGATCCTTGTAGCAATGATTATTTTACAAAATGGGTTGAGGAAATTTCATCTAGAAAGGTAACACACCAAGTGGTAATGGATTTCTTATTGAATCATATCATATGCAAATTTGGATTTCCAGTTAAGATTGTATCTAATAATGCCATGTGTTTTAGATTTAAGTCTTTGATGGCAATGTGCAATGAATATGGGATAAGTCGACTTATTCTTCAAACTACAATCCACAAGGTAATAGACAAGCTGAGTCAAGTAACAAGAAATTACTCAAGATCATCAGAAGGACCTTGGAAATCAACAAGAAGAAGTGGGGAGAGTAATTGAAATTTGTAGTTTGGGCTGATAGAATAACTCCTAAAAGAGCAACTAGTAAGAGCCCATTTGAATTGGTATATGGAACTCAGGCTTTGCTGCCCTTACACCTGTAATTATCCACTTTTCAGTTTGCCCAGCAGTTGGAAGATCAAGAACATGGCCCATATGAATCAAGGATCAATCAGATCATTGAGTTGGATAAAGAAAGAAGAGCTTCTCACCAAAAGCATGTCGATTTAGAGATAAATTGAATAAGTTGTTTGATAAGAAGGTCACTCCTAGAGCTTTAGTGTTGGAGATCTGGTTTTGTTATGGGATACCAGGCATGAAGACAAAGGCAAGCATGGCAAGTTTGATGCTCTATGGATGGGCCCTTATGCCATTGATATCAGGATTGGAGAAAATACATTTTTCTCAAGGATTTGGATGGGGATTTGTTGGAGCTACCTGTTAATGGTAAACATTTAAAACATTTCTTGGGTTAAATCCCCACATGAGGTATGCACAAGTTGTACATTTTGTATAGTCCTTGTTTTTGTTTTATCTTTTTCTATTGTTAGCTCTTGGTTTTCCCTTTTATCATTGGAAACCATTTTTGGTTTGGTTTTCTCGGCTTGTTTTTAGTGAAATATCTAGTTTTTGGGATGCTCTACAATTTTAAACTCCTTTCCCAATGGATTTTTGGTAGTTGTCCTACATTGTGATATTGTGGCACTCCTTAGGAGTGCCCATCCCCAAGTAGGAGCCATTGTTGGTGAAAATTTTAATTTTGTAGTTGTGCCCTGATTTTCCATATCCAGTCTTGCTCAGAAAATGTTTCATTTGCTCAAATTGGTGACACTGCAATTCACATTTTCCAATTGAATGCCTTTGAATTACTCACATTGTCATGATTTTGCCCTAAATTGAAACAAATTTCCAAGTTCCTCTCTTTTGTGCCCTAATTTCTTCATTTTTAGGGCTGAGCCATTTTCCCTTTGTCAAATTCATGCAAAAAATTAAAATGGATCGAATCTAAGATGTTTGCTGTTAAAATCCTATTCCCCAGGCCTAAATCAATGTAAAATCATGTTTCATTGGAGTTAAAACCAAGAAATCTTCCCTCATTGTGATTTTTTTTTTTTTTTTTTTTATTTCTAGGGCATCCCCTACATTTTTACATTTTGACGGGCATTCGGGTATCATTTTCTCGTCAAATTCATCCTTGCATCCTTTTGGTGATGTGGCGATTTCTATTGGTGGGGGCGGTCGAGAAAATGTTATAAGTTATTTTTTTGAAAAATTGACAAAGAAAAATTTTACTCTACAACCCCGCATTTGCTACAATGATGTGCCTATGTAGCATGATTTGATTTGTTGGAGGATCGGCGGGTGGCGGGGGTCAGTTAGAGAAAAATTTTGATTCGGGGTTTCGAGAGAAAATTTTGACCCAAGGGCCCGTGTCCAATGAAAAGAGGACATGTGTCCAGGAGGGTCAAATAGAGAGGTAGAGAGTTGGAAAAATTTGAAGTTTTTGGCTTCGAAATGCCAAAGAAAAATTATGCCCAAAGGCCCGTGTCAAATGGGAAGAGGACACGTGTCCTAAAATTGGTGGAGATTTGGAGCACGGAGGAAATATGGAGAAATTTACAAACTTTGGCGGAAATTCTCAAAATGAAAAATGGACCCATGGAAAATTTGGTGTTCTCCCCTCGTAGCCAATTAGGGGGCAACACATGGACTATTCAAAAAGGAAAAAATGGGAGCGCGGGCAGCGGGAAAGGATTTTGTGCTTGTGGAGCAATGACGGAAAAATAGTAAGGTCGGCTCTGTAGTGAATGGCAAACCGCCACATGGCGAAGAAGCAATGGGTGTTCGGGCCCATGGAGGTTGTTGAGGAAATTTTCCTTTTTCTCAAAAAAGGAGAAAATTTCACTATTTTTCCCCATGGCATTTAGTGGGGCCGACCTAAGGACACGTGGTGGGTCCAGTGGGCAAGGGGGAAAATTTTCAAAATTTTCCCGAAGTTCAAAAAAAAGGTTTAAAATGCATTTTAAGGATTGGGGACCCACTCCAATCATATTTGGCCACATGCATACCTTATCTAAAGGCAAAAAGGGGGAGATCTTGGACACGTGGACAACGCAAATTTAGAGTTGAATTTG